>CAKKLC010002518.1:2039-18379 GCA_918559645.1 Ceratonova shasta | reverse complement strand
CGTAGAAAGTTGTTGGCAGAAAGCAAAAAACGGAAATAAATTACGTTATGGGACCCATAGGAGCACTTTAGCTTACCATTTGGCTGAATATTCCTGGAAAAAATATTTGGAGATGATTTAAGGCTATTTATTGAAATGATAAAAAAATCTTATCCTATTGATTAGATAAAAAAAATAATTTATAATTTATTGTTTTTTTAACCCTCTTATTTTAATATGTTAAATATTTTATATTTCATATAACAAAACAATTTTTAAAATGTGAGGGGAAAACCGACAAGTACCGAGGTATTTAATTTACATAACAAAAAATTATTTGTAATAATTTATTAACTATAAATATAACTATTAACATGATTTAAAAAATTTTAAAAATTAAAAATATTAAAAAAAATAATTAAGGCAATTAAATAGTTGTAACCTTTTTCTTTACGGCCACCAAGAAACCTATCCACAAATTCTTCTTGTTTTGCCTCCTCCATATATAGTACCAGAGGAATTCATTACTCCATTAGGTGCTTCTATTGCGAGGAGGTATGAGAGGTTTTATTACATTATTCAGTCCTTCTACTGTATTGGTGCAGATGCCAGTTTCAGGATCTTTAAAGAATTTGGAATGAATCACCGTTTAGACGATTAAATTAAAGAATCGGCAGGCTGAACCATATGCTTTCTATTCATCCATATAATTAAAGATCCGGGAGAACGTGCCTGTCTATAACCTCTTTTAAAGTATTGGAATTTCTATTAGGCCCTTAGACCAGAAATAATTTTCTTCCAGGAGTTCTTTAAATTCCTGCCAAAACCCGGAGTGTTTCATATAGTGACCCCTATTGTTCTTTCTTTTTCAAAGTTTCGTTTCATAAATTTCAACGATTATTTAGTCACCACCAATCATGAAATCTCTAAAATCAACCGAATCTGCCAACAACTGATTTAATAAGCAGACCAGTATGTGGACGTCTTATTTGACCATCCCATAATACTAGTAATAATTGAGATAAGAACTTTGTTTAAAAAAAAATAAAAGAACTCAAGTATTTCGTTGACAGGTAATCTGGAACAAGAAAGAACTTGCAAAAATGGACCTTTCATTTCTTCAATTTTTTTTGTCGCATCTGTAAGCTCTTCTTCAATGACTATCTTTGTAAAAAACCGACATTTAGTACATTTTTATCCCTCTTGAATAATAAACTTGTCTATTAAATATACAAAGACAGTATTTTCAGATTCAACAATTCCTCTTAAAGCTTTTGATCACATAGCTATATTCATTATTAATCGCATATAAATACAATTATTTTTAAATTTTATAGATTTATAAATACGCTATGTAAAATTAATCAAAACTTATTTATGTATGAAAAATTAATT
Organism: Ceratonova shasta; assembly: GCA_918559645.1. Taxonomy (NCBI): domain Eukaryota; kingdom Metazoa; phylum Cnidaria; class Myxozoa; order Bivalvulida; family Ceratomyxidae; genus Ceratonova; species Ceratonova shasta. Next base: position 17,005 of record CAKKLC010002518.1, on the reverse strand, counting down.
AAAAATAACATATTTATAACATATTTATAAAAATAAATAACAGGAGTTAAATTTAATCTTTTGTTGGAAAACATAAAAAAAATTTAATTTCAGTTTTGAGGAACCTCTGTATAGATAATTAAAAAAAAAGAAACAATTAAAGAAAGAAATAGATTTGTAAATATAATATGGGATTAAAAAAAAAGATTTGATTATTTATTATGGGTTTTTAGGATAAAATAAGATTATTTTTCTAAAATCGTTTATCAGGTGAAATAACAAACAGATTAAAAAAATCAGGCTAGTTTGTCATCAAGACTATATAAATATATGTATATATATAATACCCCAAAGGGTTTATCGCTGTGATAAATATTCAGGGGCGCTATACTACACTTTAGACATTTTAAATTTTGATCATCTAATTTCAATATAATTCCTCTCAAATAAATATTTCGCTATATATGATGGGGTCATATCAAGTTTTTTTTTGCTTTTATATCTGGATTTTTTCTTTAAAGCTCTCCATATTGCTTCCATTTTATTTCTATGGAAGCCTTCTTGGTTAACAAATTCTTTTTCATGGACTATTACTTCACGCTCGTAGCCTTCCATATTTAAATTGGAATATCCTCTCCATCCATCAATAACAATAAAAGAATTCTCTTTTACATTTTCTTTTATTATTTTTGTTGATGTGTTTTGGTCTCTAACCTCCGTAATACACATGAATACATTGTTATTTTCATCCACCCCTCCAACAATTCAAATATTCTGATTTACTAAGATATGTCCACACTCATAGTTTCTTTTGGTAATTCTTGATTCGTCGATTTGTACAACTATTTCCGCTCCACCTATTTTTTCTTTGAATAAATTGTTGCTCTGTATATAAACTTCTATTTTATAACTTTCCAATCAACAAAAGTATCATTTTCAATTGTCTTTTCAGCACTACTTGCTTTATTTATATATTATTTACTTCAAAATATATATCAAAGACCGTATTTGCAAAAGAGACAAATGGGAATTAATAAAAGAGATAATGGGAATTTTCAACAAAAGTTCCATTTCTTATTGAAGTTAGTTTTTACATTTTGTGCATCTAAAAATGTAGCTATCTATATTTGAAAAAGATTTTTATAGATTCATAATTTTGTAACAACTATAGCATAAACGAGATTTCGGTAACAAAAGTAAAATTTGTATAAAAGTAATTACGTTAATTAGTGTTTTAATTCAAACAAATCAAATATCAAGAAATTATCAATATTATCAATAGTACAATTATCAATATCATCCATTTTTGCGCAAGCGTATTTTAGGCACATAAAGTGTATTTTAACCAGAATTTGTAATATCTTTAAAATTGGTTGATAAAAAATTTTAAAACTGTATTTAATTTCTTATAAGAGACCGAAAATTTTTTGATTGTCTCATAAGAAAACAAAAATATTTTTGAAACTTATTTAAAATTTAATTAAAAATTTATTGAAAATATTAATCAATTATATAGACTTTAGTTTTTTTCATTTTCTATTTCAATGTCTTTATATATATTAACTTCATTAAAAATTCCAATAGCGTCAATATAATCTGCTTGTGTAAATCCAGAAATAAACAAATTGTTATAAAGTTGATTCCAAGAAGAATCAATTCTTCTAATTAGATATCTCTTGTTGTCGATTTTGCCTTGAAAACCTGAATATAGTTTTTTATAACTAATTAGATATTTTCAGATCACCTTTTTTTAAGTGGTTTATTCCAAATAATATCAGCAGGCTGGCAAATAGAAATTAGTTTATATATTATGTTCATCAGAGCAATGTTTAATACACTTGCTGTGGCTAGTACCTCTTTTGAACAATGTGAAGAAAAATCATACAATAATAGTAGTTTGGGAACATAAACATTTAATTTAAAAATTGTAATAAAGCCACTTGGCCATAACATCACCAGTAAACCAAGATTTTTTGTTTGAAATAAATTTGAGTAAATGTATTTTTACAAATATTTCGAATTTTTTTCCGTACGCACAATCAAAACCCATTTTTAATGGTATTATAAATTTCAAATAACTTTGATGATGCTGTAGTTTTATATATTACAAATGGATCTTTTTTTCACCTTTTGATGATCCCAATAAGAGAAAAGACACTCTTTCTTTTTCTTTTCCAGCCGTTTTAATAAAAAAAATTTCTTGATCTGATTTTATCAAGAGTTTTTTCTGGAACATTTTCATAGTTGACAGCAGTTTGATCTAATTTGCAAAAACAGTTTATACCAAGCGCTGTCATTTCACTTCTTACATCTTGTGTTAATTAGATTCGGAAAGATCACAGGCATTTTCTCTTTATGTGTTTTCGCTCTCAAACTAAGTTTATATTTTTTTAAATCTTGCAATGCATGCATTACTTATTAAAAAATCTTCAAAAATTAACTCCATTTTGCTTACAAATAGTTACTGTTTTTTAATTTAAGCAAACTATCTGAAACCGACACACCTCTACGCAAAGACTTCACCCAGAAATATATTCCATCTGCTACTTTATATTAAAGAAAAGTAGATGTTTCCAATGACCTTGATTTTTTTAATCTTTTCGAAGAGCTAATAATTGAAAGCCCATTAATAATTCTTCATCTTTTTTCCATCTGTATAATGCTTTTCTTTTAGCTTAATATATAGACGTGTAATGTTCTAATGTTGGCTAAAACTTATAAATTGTATTTTGAACTTGATTGTTTTTGAAATAATCTAAAAAGGATTTTTTAAACTCAATGCTATAAGACTCTCCTTCGTGTTTTTTTCTTATACATGAAACCCTTTTATCAATTTTCTTCCAGATACGACTTTTTACCTACTATTATCTTTAAAGGTTTTAAATTTGTCTCTTATAAGAAAATGAATTTTTTTAAAGTTGTCTCATAAGATAAATATGGTACTTAAATTTTTTCAAGTGTAGTATTATCATGAATGATATTTATAGTAAATTATATTAAATTTTTATTGTTTTTATGAAAAACATAGAAAAAGGAACCCTAAAGATAAAGAAAAAACGGCAACTAATAATTCCAGAAATTTGGCAAAATTATTAGATGGCTTGAGTAACTATATATTCTAGAATTTAAAAGCGCAAGTTTAGGTTTACTATTGGTTCTAAAAAATTATTAAATAATAGATAGTAGCAAATGGACTTTTATTTTCTTAGGAAAAATCAAAGAAAAAAATCTAACAAAATTGATATAATGTATGTTTTATCGATAAAAGTCCATCTAATCATTTTGTAGTGAGATGAATAGTGAATAAAAATATAAACTTTTTTAGATGTGATGGATCATTAACAATATTTTATTTTAAAGAAAAGTCGGAAATTGATGAATCAACGGACTTTTAAAAGTTAATGGAGACTGAAAAAGTTTATAAGAAGTAAAATTGTTTTTTGGTTACTGCACGTTATAGCGCATTTTATTTTATAAAAAATTTACTCCTTCAAATGGGAAGAAAAAAGTTATCGCAGAAAATATTAAATGAGGAAAATATTTTGTCAAACGATGATATAATTGAATTAACAATAACCGAATCTTTTATAAATCATTGTTTGTAGACAAAATTTTCTCAAAATGAGTTTCTTGGCATTATAAAACTTATAAATAGTATAAGTTTTTGCGTCTTGTGTATGCTTTTAAAAGGTCTTATACATAAAGTTCGGAAGTCATCTATTTAAGGATTCTTATGATCAGAAAGTAATCTGTGTAAAAATTAGAAAATTATTAGGTTTAACATTTATTATTAAGTATATAGGCTTTAATATAATACTTTTTTAAAATAAAGTATAAAAATCGTTTTTCTTATCTTGACATTTCATATGATTTAAACATAAGTCTTAATAAAATTAATGATTATTTTAGTGTAATTTGCGAGGTAATAAGCCAATAAATCGCTAATATTAGCAAGCAAATAGGTGGGTTTAATACTTATGGTACCCGAAAATAGTTGAGATCGATGAAGTCTTATTTTTAAGCGCAAATATAATCAAGGGAGAAATGGTCAATGGTATATAGTTGGTGTTGAGAGAGGAAATAAGAAAGCATCTACTTATCCAGTAGGAAATAAAATACAATTATAGTTGTAATATTACAAAATGTACTTACTTGATCTATTTTTAATACCGATAATTGGAGGGCATATACAAATGCCTTTAGACGACTAGATATATTTGAATTTGACACTGTGCACTACACCTATAATTTTGTAAATCCAGAAAATCCTGAGGTTGATACAAAAAACTTAGAATGTTTATGGTCCAGTATAAAGTCTTTCTTACGAGAACACAATGGAATTAGTCAGGAGCAACATCATAAATTTCTAATACAGTTTGATTGGCAATATAAAATTGAAAGAAGAAAATGATTTAATTTTTATATTTAACTAATAAAAAATTATTTTCATTTTTAAACTTTTAATTTTTATAAAAATAAAATGTGCTATAACGTGCATGAAACAGTTTTTTTAATCATTAAGATATAACTTTACGGAAATATATCAAGGAAATTGTAAATTAAACTGTAAATATCACCTATCTTTAAAAATTTTGAACTTGTGGGTATATGTAATTTTTAATAGAAAAAGTACAAGAATTGGTTATAATGTTTCTAATTGTAGAAGAAATAATTGAATTAGACAAAAGTATATTTCAAAAAACATAAAATAGTAAGGAGAGTGGGAAAAAATTATTATTAAATGGTATAGAAAGAGGATCTAGAAGATGGGTTATTATTCCAGTTGAAAATAGGAATACTATTATAATTACTAAAATCATAAGCCAAAACATACTTTCAGAAATTATAGCATTAACTAAATAATTACGTTCATATACATGTAAACTTGCTAAGTCGTAAAATATGACCTACTCAACCATCAATCATAGTATATAATTTGTTGTTTCAAGACTCTTGTTTCATATACAAAATATAGAAGGATTATGATTAAGTTCTAAATTCTATTTAATAAAGAGGATTCAAATGAATAGGAAAGTAATCTGAGTTTCTTATACATTTTTTGGTATGAAAAAATCTATACCTCAAATATAAAGATTTAACAACTACATGATACTGTTAAAATTTAATAATCTTAAAATAATTTATTAAAATCTAAGATGACCTTAACTTATCTAATAATATTCATAATGAATGAAAAAATACATTTAAATATTTAGAGTAAGTTTTCTATTTTTTCGTTTAAAATGACATATTTTATTATCATTATAATTGAATAAAATAATATTTCTAATATTGAGACAGTTTTTCACTGGAAATTTTTTACTAAAGTAAAATAATTAATTTTAATTAGTATGTTTTTGATTCCTTATAAACCTTATATTAATTATATCGCTGAGATTTTAAAGGATTATTCGGTTCCTCAATTAAACAAAATTCATAAAGAAAATTTATTTATTTTTTAAAGAAAATTTGTAGACAAAAATATCCTATTATTTTATTTTCACAGTAAAACAAGTTATTTTACAATATAAGATAAAAAATATAAATTTCCTCTATACATATTTGTTGCTATAATTATTTTATTATGTACATTCATTTTTCTTGTTTTAATAGAGGTACAACTAATAATTGGAATTTAGCTATATGATAGTTTTTTTTTAATTTTTACAAAAAGAAAAGATTGCTGAATTGATATACTTAATTCTTCCAATATAATTACTTTAATGACATTGACTTTATAATTTAGAAAGTTAACATAATTATATATTGTAATTAATTTTGAGATTTTCTGAAGGTCAATTAGGTAAATGATCTCAAAGACTATAATAAAAATTTCAAAAAAAAAATTTTTTTTTTAAAAATAAATTCAGTAATTAATGATTTTGGGGTGAAGGGGGACAAAAATTTTACATTTTTATTATTTACGAAGAAAAGCGCTTTAAATTACAAAAAGAGATATCAATAGCCAAACTATTAGCCAAGAGAAAGCATTTAATTTTTCTGTTCGTAATCGTCTAATAAAAATAGATGATAGACAATGTTTTTTTTGCGATGGTAAGCTTAATTTAGAAAAAGGCAAAAACAAGCACGGATCGGACTTGAGACTACGATGTAATAAGCGAAGATGTCGAAAAACTGTTTCAGTCTTTAATAATAGCATTTTTGAAGTAGGAAATTTGAATATCAATACAGTTTATGATTTGATTATGTGATTACTTGTGTTATGGAATTTGAATATATCTATATATAATCAAAAATTGTAAAGTTCGTCTGATAGGTATGATTCATTAGTTAATTCATATTAAATCTTATTTTTAATATTTTATTTTCTTATTAAAAATTTTATCCCCTCAAAATTCATACATTCCTGAAAATCTTAAGCTAAAACTAAAGGAATCAAAATTATTTATATTGATTTTGAGAGAGAAAAATTTGATAATTTTTATATATTGAGTTATATTTAATTGAATGAAATTCATTTTTATTCTAAACTATAATATAAAAAAATTATAATTGCAATAAAAATGATAATATTTTACTGAAAGACTAAAATAGTTTAGTTTATATTAAATATGTAACAATTAGTTTGAAAATATATGTACATTAATCGTAAGCTAATTTCAAAAATAAATTTAAAAGGAATGATTCAAATCTTATTTCAGATTTCTTTAACACTATACATGTCAAGTTAACCATAAATGATTCTGAAAACAATAATCCATTAGAAAAATTTTGTTCTTTTTGACTAAACTAATATTTTATATAATAATCCATACAAATGAAATTATATAGGTTACTTTTCAGTAACAAGAATAATAACATTAATAAATGAAGAAAGGTTAAAATCTACTCTTTTAAGTGTATATATCAAATTTTTATAATTCATAATTCTTTAATAAATATTTACTCTGTTTTATTTAAATTTCAAAAAAATGTTCATTAAAATATAATTTAACGGCCATTTTTGAGCTTTTTAATTATTTTGAATAATGCAATTATTATTAATGGGTAAATAAATTATTTTAGTATATAAATTTAGTGATCATTTTTTAATTCTTTGATATATAAGTTAATTTTTAATATATAATTTTAAGATCATTTGTTTCCCTTTGGCGATTCTGATAATTTATTGATTTGGATAATTAAATTTTTTTAATAAATTAATATTTTGTAGTTTATAGTCCGTATTTATACTGAACTGAATTGAAAATCATAAATATTACTTTCTTTTAAAATTTTTATAATTTATTCAAAAATAAATTAATCATTAAAATTTTATATATAAAATTTCATTTCATTAAAAAAAAATAAGAAATACCAAAATAAATTTAATTTAATAGAAAAATAGCATTAAACGAAGAATTGATGTCAATCGAATTATACTTTATTAAAAATTATTGTATTCAATTATGAATTCATACATTTAGCTATTTCTATTTTTACACAGAATAATATTAATAACATACAGTAAATTTACTTAATTTTGATCTAATTAAAGCAACATTTAAAGTATTTTCATCAATATGCACAGTAGAAACCTCTTATAAAATGATGAACAATTATGTAAATTAGTTTATCAGATTTTAAATGACTTTTTTTCAGATATTTTTTTTTAATAGTCCTATTGATTATTTTTACTGAACAAATCACATCATTTTGCTTTTCTCTAAGCGCCTTATGAGACTTTTGCATTTAAAATTTAATATGGTCTTATCTACATGAACTATTTTACAAAACGACATCAAGTTTTTTATTTTCAACAAATCGGATATAATTTTTAAAATATTATTATAAGTTCGATATGAAATATGCTGTGTTATTTTTAATCACTATATGAAACTATAATTATTATATTTATATTACGTGGGCTTCAAATGATTAAAAAATTTATAATGCTATTTACTGTAACATATATAAGTAATTTTTTTTTCTTTTACTAATTTCATCAAAGAATTTTTATTTTCTAAAATCATTTAGACGTTAGATTCTCGTTTTTACTTATCTATTCATCTATAAATTTTCTAAAACATAACATTAAGTCTTAAAAAATTGATAATTTTGTACAAATAACCTATAGAACGAAGAAACTTAAAACATAATGTTTGATTATGATATTTAAATATTAGATAAATCAAATAATTTGCAAAAGTTAATTAGTATTTAATATGGTTCAATCGGATATAACTACTTTTTAGTGTAAAAAATTATATAGCGATTAAAAGGAAAGATATTAGATATTTATTATGAAAAAGTATTAAAATCCTTATTTAAATTTATTATGCATAGGGTTTCCAACCCGAGTACTCCGATACTCGAGTACTCGAGTTTTAATAAAACTATTTTTTTCTGTAAAATATAACTTGAATTTAATGCTTAATTTTGGGCATAGCTTTTTTTTTTAGATTAGGGGAGATTCCCAACACACGAAAACACTGTTAATGAGCTAATTTTTTAAATTTAAAAATTGTTTTTATTTGACTATTTCTTATGTGGCTCATTGTTATATTGTCTTAAATAAGTAAAGAATATTTTTGATTATTATAATATTTCTATTTTATAAGATTTCAATAGTTTTTTTTTATAATTTTAAGGTCTACTAGTTTTATTAAATCTTTTTTTAACCAATTAATTACCAATAGGCATAATGAGTAAAAGAAAATCAGAAGTTTGGAATTATCTTCAAAAAATAAACGCAAATGAGGCTAAATGCAATCTGTGCGGAAGAATTATAAAATTTAAGGGAAGTTGTACTACCGGATTAATATACCGTTTGAAATTGCACGATTTGGATATTTCAAGAAATAGTAGTAGCAATGAAATTGATTCTGAACCATCAGCATCAAAAACGATGAAGTCATCTAATTTTTCAATTAAGAGCTTTTTTAAGTGTCAAATAAGGTTATCAGAAATTTTAGCGAAATGTGCAGCAAAAGATGGGTTTCCATTAAATGATTTGGTTAATTCTGAAGCTATTTGAGGCTATGTAACCAGCCGTAATTTTAGCATGCCGAGAAGCTGTACTAGTATTCAAAAACATGTATTTAACTTTTTTGAAGAAAAAAAACCAGAGACTGAAACTGAATTAATAATATTATTACATTCGAAAAAGAAATTTAGCATTACAGTTGACGAGTAGACAGATGTTTTAATGCAGCGATTTTTGAATGTGATATTACGCTCTTCAACTTCAAAGGAGTATGTCCTTGGACTAGTTGCAATTAAAGAAAAATGTACTGCTGAAAAAACCAAGGAGTTGGTGGAGAAAGTTTTGAAAGAATTTGGAATAAATTTTGAAACCGATATTGTTGCCTCCACAAATGATGGAGTCAGTGTAAAGGTGAAGTATTGTTTACTTATTGCCGTAGAAAAACAATTATGCTACAATCACGCAATTCACCTGGCTGTTCTTCAAATTTTGTATAAAAAGGTTAATTTAGATGTTGAAGATCAAGACAATACTGAATATGATGATGATGAACTTTTATATGACGAAGATAATCAAGATGAAGATGACGGAAATTTAGTAATGAAAAAGGAACAAAATTCAGATTGTTATTTATTGGTTTCTGACATTAAACCAGAATTATAATCAATGCGAAAACTAATTAAGTTTTTTTAAAATTTATCGGTTCGTACTGATATTCTATTAAAGCATGTACGACAAAAAGAAGGCAAGAACTTAAAATTGATATTAGATGTAAGAACTCATTGGAATACATTGGCATCAGCCATAAATAGATTTTGAAAGCTTATTGACTGTGTAAATAATGCATTGTATGAACTTGGTTTGCAAAACTTTGATGAAAATTATGTTCATATTCTAAAAAGCATATCCGTTACGCTTGAACCTAAAGTGTTAGCAGTTCAAGAACTTGGCAAAAAAGATGCTAATTTAATAACAGCAAAAGGCACAATTCTATACATTATGAAGAAATTAACGAATATAAATACTAAACTATCGCTAAATTTATTAGAAATATTAAAAAAAGAAATTGAGAAACGTAGAAATAGAGATATGGTGTCACTATTAATATTTTTACATCAGGGAACTTACGATAAACCTAATAAAAATGAGTTTTTAAACTATTCGTCTAAAGCTAGCCTTAAAATGTTTGCCAAACAATTATTTCTAAGATTGTTTTCCCAAAATGAAATTGAAAAGCGTGTAGCAAAAGATTTAGAAACTGAAATATTTGAAATAGAAGAAGATAAATTAACGAAATACAAAAATTTACTAAATTCTATACAAACTTTGACAAAATCTTAACAAGCTAAACACAATGAATTTAATATTGATAAAGAAATTAAAAATATTGAAGGAAATGAGGGAAAAGAAGTGACAATATGGATTGTTTGTATGATGCATTGTTAAGTGTAAGTTCAACATCAACCTCTTGCGAAATAGTATTTTCTGTGTCTGGAAACAAAATGACAAGAATACCTAGTCGATTAGGCATAGATACATTAAATGCCCAAGTATTTTTGAATATATTATTTCAATCAAAACAAATAATTAATAGTTAAGTATTTATAACCAAAAATAAAATACTTAATTTTGTTTTTTTTATTGTGCAATTAAGTATTTTCATTTTATTTTGTTTTTGTTATAATTATAAACAACATGAACTTTTTTTGTTTTTAATAAATAAGTACATTGTAATATTAAAATTTCTATTCTACTTTCGGTAAGAAGTTATTTTTCCTTAAAATTATTTCGAGTATACTCGAGTAATCGAGTAAATAGAGAAAAGGAACTTGTCTACTTTAGTAATTTAAATAAGAGTAAAATAGAAACCCTACACACATCTGTCCTTCGTATAATTTTGGTGTTTTATTACTAATTTTTTTAAATTTTCTTTTAAATGCACCCCTTGTAGATTCTATTTTCTAGTGTGTGTCCCATCCAAAGCAATAAATTTCGATCATGTATTACGACCGAGTTAGTAAAATCAAGATCCGCCAATCTATTTACCTATCCCAACCGTCGATATGAATAATTGATCTGGGCGCAACATTCTCGCAAATAATTCTTTCCGAAGTTTCTCTACTTCTAACAGTTGTCAAATGCATTAACATTTGGCCCAACTCGTCTTTTACACCCACTATCCAATAGTCCTAATTTGCAAGAAATCTTTCTGAAATTAAAATTTTAATAATAATTAAAATTGTTTTTTCTTTTTACTTACAAGGTTTCATCTATTTGAACAATAGTTCCATATCCACCAATCATATAATTATTGCCATCAAAGTAATTAATGTATACATCCCTTATAAAATTGAACCAATCGCAAACAGTACTTTTGCTGCAAATAAGACATTGATTAATGATATGCTCATAATTTGTAATATCGTTGGTGTAGAATAAAATAATTGAAAATATTTGTTTAAATGAAAGGGACGAATTTTGAAAGAATAAATTATTTCTAATTGATAATTTTTTTACATTTAATACAATTAAAAATGAAACCATCTTTGCCATGGTGCTTATAAGTTGTCAAGTAGTCGCTACATATTGTACATTTAAAATTATTTTGTAATAAATTTAAGCTTTTTAGAAAATTGATACATATTAAATTATCATTTATCAAATATAAATGTTCAAAACGGAATAATTCGTCTATATTTTCTTAAGTAATACTTAATAAGAAATCACCAGCCGCCATTATTACGAAGATGTACGAAAGTTTTCCCCAAACTGTACTTAAGCCCATTTTTTTTGGGTTTGTTTCTCATAGAAATCTAAACTACTAAAGATTAACATTTAAAATTTTGAAAATTATTAATAATTTGAAGTTATAAAAATTGATAACAGATATCTTAAATTAACCTTTTTTTAATCTCATTAAATTAGTACAGGGAATTTTATATTAAATTTTTAGATATTTAAAAAAAAATAATTCTTGAAAAATTTTGTGTATGTTAGGATAATAACTTAAGATAAGAAAATATTTCTTAAAAATAAGTGAAGGTATTAATTGGAATTATAACAAACCATAAATAATCCTTATCCTGAACATTGGACTTTATATTAAAATCTTATAATAACCATGATAAAAATATTATATTCTTAGATCTTAATTGATAATTAGTATTTATTTTATTACTTTAGAATTACTTATATTCATTAAAAAAATACCTACAAAACAATACAAGAATGCAGTATTTTAGTTACTCGTAGTTTAAAAAAAATGATCCTTGTTCGGTATTACCCCCACCCTAAAAAAATAACATTTATTAATGTTAGATATAAGATAATAATATCAATGTAAATAATATCTAAATCACATTTTTAAACAGTAGTATTTAAATTGAAATATTTAAAAACGATAATGGAAAATATTGATCTAGGAAATCTAAAACTCAAGCAAAATTCTACTTTTTCATCAGGCTTGTAAATGAAATAGACTATGATTTTGCCAAAAGGATCGGCTTAATCAAGGAACAGAGAATTTGCTCACTCTGTAACTCTCAAATGAATATCGGAACTACTTCTAAGAGTCGATCAGGATTTCGTTGGTGTTGTTCCTGCTCTTGCCGGAATGAGATCAGTATTCTCGAATGTAGTTTTTTTGAGGGAGCCAAACTTCAAATTGAGACAATAATATAATTTATTTATTCTTTTTCGTTTGCAGATTGCTCCTTCAAAAAAGTTTCTAGGGAGCTGGATATGGCAAGTGAGAGTTTTTTTAAACTATCGATCGTGTTTGCAGGATATTTGTGCATTAAAATTACTGCAAAATATTGTTATTTGGGGGTCCTGGAATCGAAGTCCAGATAGACGAATCGCTATTCGTAAGGCAACAGTATAATTGGGATCGAATGACGACCAAACAGTGGGTATTGGGCGCAATTGACTGCTCTACCAAACAATGCCATCTTGTTCCAGTTCCTGATAGAAGCGCTGAAACTTTAATCAGCACCATTAGGTTGAACATAAGAGCTGGCTCTGTTATCGTAAGCGATTCATGGGAAGCTTATTTTATAATGAGTGATTACAATTTTGTACACAAGACTGTCAATCACAGTCAATTTTTCGTGGATCCTGTAAATGGTGCCAACACCCAACGCGTAGAAAATATATTGATGATGGAAAAAAGACTCAATAAGAAAGAATGTGGGACAAAGAGCAAGTTGCTTGAATCTTATATGATTGAATTTCTGTGGAGAGAAAAATACGGGGATGAGCCCTTTAGTAAAATTATTGAAAAAATAAAAGAATTTTATTTAATTACTTTAATTTTCTTTTTTTTGTTTATTTTAGATTTTTTTAAATTTATTTTAATATTAATTTTATTTATATTTAACATTAATAAATATTATTTATTTATTATTTATTTTTTTAGGGGTGGTGGGAATACCGAAAAAGAACCAAAAATTTTTTAAAATAAATTAATTTACGGATATATATATATTTCAGTATAATGTTAAAACTTTCAACCTTTACGGTTTTATATTTACAAAGATACTAATTTTATATTATTGTATTTGTGATGTTTTACTTCGACCTTCAAAAATATCTATAAATACCTAATGAAATTTCAATCCACAGAAAACGAATAATAAGATCTTCCAAATCTATAAAATTTACCGAATGATTATCAGAACATGAGAAAGTCAGTAAAGTCTCTTATAGCGGCATAATTGGGGCTAAATTTTAGTCTGATGATGGTTTTTCCAGAAGAATATTATGGTGTATCACGCCTCTTTAATATTTTTTTATAATTAATGGAATAATAAAAGCTGTTTTAGAGTCTCTCTCAATTACATTTGCATACAATTGACTGTAAGTAAATCGCTTAAGGTTGTAATTTTATCTAATAAACAGACTTGCAGACATTTTGACGATTTTTTTGTCCGTCTGTGTTAGATCTATTGATCCTCTAGTTTTTAATTACCATATACTCAAAATAGATTCTCTACTTAAGTCTGCATACTCAAAACAGTACCTCGATCAATTTTGTAACTCATAGGCTGTATCTTAAAAGTGACATCATTTTATGCATTTGAACATGATTAGAAAAATTGTCTTAATGATTAAATTTGTTCTTGTAAAAACTCTTTCAAATACTGAATGAAATCTAACAGTATATTTTATATAAAGAAAAACCATCTGTCGATTGTCTTTATTTCACATAAAACATTCTAGTTCCATTATCAAAACTAGGTAATAACATTGTATTTATGATTATATCCGAGTAGTCCAAGAAGAGATTTTTATCATATCTACTAAACATACTATTTTATAACAAAATATTTCTGAAAATAATTAAGACCCTCAAATTCTCAACTAGGGATATTTCTTTGTTTTCGTGATTTTATTTGTAGAATAAAGTATCATGTAAGTATATTCCTTTTTAAAAAATTTAAAAAGAAGGAATAACCCGCATGCATTTAGAAATTTTTTATGTTATATAATGAATAGAACAATCATAATGTTCCAGAATTTACAACGATATTTCTACATAAAAATATAAAATAATTTTTAATTAAAATGTTTTATTTTTTACCATCAAAATTTTCAGACTCCTACGCTTTATCTTCTCTAAACTCTTTTTTAGAATTAAAATAGCAAATAAAATACTTTACTATGTTCTCTTTTTTGTAATTTTGATCATATGCTAATAATTTCTTTACCATAGAAAAGTTTCTTTCAACACATATTGAAGTTGGGGGAAGTTTTGTAATTTTATATACATCACAGGAGATATTTTTTAATCTTCCATGAATGCAATTTTTTTTAAATCTCAGTTCTGGAGTCTTTGATCAATATATAATCTTCTATTGGCAGGATCTGAATAAAAATTTAAATTAAGAACAGCGTCATATGCACTTTTGATATTAAAAACATTATTCTCAAGATTATTCAATAATGGAATGATACTTTCATAAGTCATTTTAAGCAGCACAAGATTGGCTGTTAGTGATGCATTACGCACTGCCTATTAGCTTTTTATACAATAATTCCATTGAAAATACGAGATTTTATT
>CAKKLC010002517.1:63189-82923 GCA_918559645.1 Ceratonova shasta | reverse complement strand
TGAATCGGTTTGAATATAGATTAAGTAAAATATTTATTTTTTTGTTTTATATTTTAAAAAAAAATTTTTAATTTTTTTTAGGGGTATTTTACGACTGATACATTTTCGGGAGGAGGTATTTTACTCCTGATTTAAATTTTGTATGAGTTAAAAAGTTAGGTTTATTTAGAAAAACAAGATTATTCTTTAATTTTAATTTACATATAAGGAGTAAGTACATACAATTATTCTTTCCTGTATAAAAACTGTTATAGAATTGCCTGGAAAAATTTTTCCTTTCTTTTTCTTTGAATAAAACTCGATAGTAATGGATGGTGTATTCAATTTCCAGACAAACTTTTATTGATCGCTCGAGATTAGGATCGCCGTTAAAGATTTTATCTTTAAAGATTACATCTTTTAAGATTTCAGCAACATGAAAAATTTCGTCCGTTTCTTTGACAATAAATTCCTTAGCTGACACGTCAATTTGTTCGTCATTATCACATATTTGAACATCATAAGCAAGTTTTTTTTTGGAGGTCAATTAGGTATTCATCATCCAGTTCCTTATCATGTGCCTAAATCAGGTCCTGAACATCACCTTTTTCTATTTTGATTAGTCCTAGATCAAAGCCAAACTAAGTTATGTCATTGATAACAAGGGTTACTCCATCATTAAAACCTTTAAAACCATTTCCACAATTGTGAATAATCTTTTGCCACCCCGCTTTAAGGTTGCTTGATGTGACTTCAATCAATGCTTTCTTGACATTTTCAATGCATTTTTTTATATGAATTGCCATCCAGAATTCTGTCAAAGTCATAGCTTCATCTCCTGTAGTCATTTTTATTCTAATCCTAAAGTAATTCGTTTGTAGTATGCCTTAAATGATGTAATTACACCTTGATTCATTTGCTGGATGATGGAAGTGGTATTGGGTGGTAAATAAAAAACTTTCTAATTATTGTACAATTCATTTAATGCTGTGGATGAATTGGTGCATTATCTAATATGAAATTATTTTAAAATCAAGATTCAATGACTTGCAGTACCTTTCAGCTTCATTATAAAAACAGTTTTTAAGACAATTTTCAACATAGTCTATTTCATTTAAGCTTTTTTATTAGATGTCTAATGAACAGGGAGCATATTTTTATCAAAACTTCTAAGAAGGCGAGGATTTTTTGGACTATATATAAAAAGAGATTCATCTTGTAATCTTCAGAAACATTCGCATATACTAAAAGTATTACACACTCCTTCGATAACTTGTAGCCAGGTTTTAATGTTTCATTTTTTGCTAAAAATGTTTTAGAAAGCATTTTTTTCCATAACAAATGTATTTCGTCAGCATTAAATATCTGATCATCAATATAATTTTCTTCTTCAAAGATCTGTTGCAATTTACCTGGAAATCTAGCTGCTGCTTTTTCATTGGCACTTGCAATTTAACCTTGAACATGAACACTATGAATGCCTTATCGCTTTTTGAACCGATCAAACCACCATGAACTTGCTGAAAATATTTCTTCCATTATTGTTGTTGAACAATTTTCCCATTTTGATTGCTTTCTTTTTAAGGTCTCAAACAAATTCAGTGCTTTTGTTTTTTAGTCATTTGACTAAAAGGAATTCTCTTTTGGTTACAATCTTCCATCCACAATGATAATAGTTTTTCAATTTTAATTATAAGATGGATTCTGCTTATCGTAGTTTGCGACCTAGATAAGGTCGATTCACTTTGTCCTAGTTGCTTATAGTTTGTAGAATGTTCTAAAATATGGTCAATAGTTAATTTATTTAGACCATACTCCTTTGCAATTTTGGCTTGAGTTTTAGCTGCTTCATACATGTTTATCATATGAAACTAAAATTCTTAGCTGATGACTCTATGTTTCTTCTTTATATCTGCAGACTTTTTATCACTCTTGTTCCTTTTAGCAATCATTTTAGGGGTAAATAAGAAGCGAAATAAATATCCACAAGTACTTCAGTAAACTGGGGACAGTTAGTAGTGAGTTTTGAGCAGATGCCGTCTGAAAAAAACGAAGCGTTTGTAAAGATATTGCTACCTGAACAGTTATTACTCGAACTAAAAGTATTGTAGTGGACTGCATCTTGCGTCCGTGATAATTCGTATTTTAAGTGGAATAATTGGAATTTAAGTATCAGATTATAAACTGCGATAAATCAAGAATAGCAATAATCGAAACCACGATAATTGAGGTATTCCTATATTAAATTATGGTGTTGCATTTACAAAAATTGGCTTTTATCGAGATTTTATTGTAATTGAATATTAAATGAAAAAAATATTCTTTTATAGTATATAATAAATTTAATAAAACTTAATTATTATAATTTTAATAAAAATATTACTTTTAGAGTTTGCTGGTTATTCGTTTTAATTAAAAAATGTTATTACTTTCTTTTTATTATATGAATTTATAGATAAGAAATTATAAAACCAGAAAAAATATAAAAATTAATAAAATGTTTCCAATTTTAGTCATTTTTTTTATCAGGCACATTTTCATTAATGATATCTGGCGGATATGATACAGTATCTTATTGGTTAGCTGAAATAAAATGACATAAAACACATCCTTTCTTTCATTTGATGATAGTATTAGAATTGCTAATATGAAACATAGATAATGACCATTCTGGTTTTTTATAGATTTGTAAAATATTCATCGCTTTCAACCTAATATTCGTAAGAATAGTTAGAATCAAAGAACAAAACCATCCATCTAGGAAATTTTCATATTTATTTTTAATTATATAAAAAGATCATCCCTACAAGGCATATCCTACATAATATAAAGTTATCAAAAATCGTTATGGTGTATATTGGTCACAATGAGAATCAATTTTTTAGTATTATTGTATGTACAAAGGGAGGGATCAATTGTCAACAAATAAAAGTTTTAAGTAGGTACTCTCTCATTTTTAAACAAAATTACAACCTTGGAATGTTAAATCTAAGCCAATTAAATAGATTTAATCCATAAAAATGCCTTTATTATTCCAGTAATAAATAGAAACTTGGAAGCTTTGAGAGGTGTAAAATACGAAAATATCCTTGAGGGTATAAATATAATCACAGATCAAAGGATGCTTTATTCTGCATCTTAAGATACATTTTTGATTTTGAGTATATAGCTGGAAATCATTTTATAATTTTCTAGATTCAGAAAGGCCTATTTTCCATATTTATTATTTTAAACGATGTAGTGGGTTTAAAAAAGATTGTTGGGCAAACAAAGTTGACTGTTATAAATTTATTACACTGAATATTATAATAAGTTTCTATGTAAATATAAAACCCCAAAGAACTAAATGTTTTAAAATTTTCTGAACCATTTATTAATAAATATATTTAATTCATTAACTTATATTCATTATTAAGAATCACGAATAAACTCATGCCATAGAATTTTTATTTTTTAGAAAATGATAAAAAAAGAAAATTATTTATTCATTAAATATATTGAATATTATATCAACATGCTGGAATTATTAAAAAAAATATATTTATATGTAATTATAAATTTTTTAATAGATAGTAAATTAATAACTTAAAAGAAATTTTTAAAAATAGTTACAATCTTAAAATAACATTTATTAATTAATTATATTTTGTTAAAATACTATGTATAAATACAGATTTTAATAAATTTAAAATAGGCTTTCTAAATCTTAATTATAAGTGATATTGATCTAAAAATGTTTGTTTTATTTTTAACAATCCATGAAATGATTTTTAATTTAACACCATATTATTTTTGAATTCAAATTTAATAATTTACAAAAATTATTTCTGTAATGATTACAAAATATAGTTAAATTATAAAATATTATCAATATAATAATTTTCACATACTTTATTTAGTCAGCTAAACTAATAAAAGCATTCAAATTTTCTGGAGGTATATATGAATGTATGTTATTTATAACATAATTTGAATAACTGATAAATCGATTCGTTCAAGTAAGTTTATCTTCAGATAAAGAATTATTTTCATAAAACTAACTCAAAGAGAAAAACAAAATATTTTAGTTTCTAATAAAAAAAAAAATTTTTAAATTAATTGGAATATCCCGACTTTTACATATTTGTAGGAGTATACCAACTATAAATAAATAAAAACCAAACCATACTTTAATTAATTTTAAGAGAGCTTTTTGTTTATCATGTCAATTATTATAAAACCAATAAAACTCTAACAAGAAATTTGGATCAATTGGAATATACCGACTTTCAGTTGGCATAATTTTATCAAACCGAATTTTTTAGCTATATTAAAAAGCTACGGAAGGCAAAAATAAAATCCAGATAATAATTTATTGTTTGTATAATGTTGTTAAAACAAGTTAAAAAATTATAAATTTTTCTGAAGTCTGTTAAGCATGTAGTTTTTTAAATATTCTCCAAGGTTTAATGGATTTAAAATACTGGGAACATTTTCTTTTAAATCACGCCATAGTTGTTCAATTTTCTTGGTGTGTATGGTTACGTCCACTGCATCTAACATTATTTTACTGTGATTCATTGTTCAGTTTTAATAGCATAATTGTAATCTGTGTTAACCTCGCCATCAAGCTGTAAATATTCTTTTTCCTGCTAAAACAGGCCTTAAATTATATTCATATAAATACTCTGAGTTTCTAATTAAAGTTACTGCATGGAAAACTTCTTTTGTTTCTCTAAAAATCCCGGTCTAAATCCATTAAAGTTCTCTGAATTAATTTCGACGCATCCTTCTTCTATTGGTGTACAAATGATCTACGTTAATTTCAACTGTCATGTTTAAACCACCTATTTGTATAGCTCTAAAATTTTCATAAAGCATACCTAGTTATCTTCTAATTCTATGGTCTACTCGACTACTGTCAGTGGAAAAATATTTGTATGTTAGCAGCTTGCTTTTACAAATAGCTTCATTAGATAGTATAGGATACGCATAATTTAATTTTTTTAAGAAATGAATTTTTAAAATAGTACTTCAAAAAATATTCTTCCTGCACCTGAACGATCTACGAATACATCTAATCTCTGACAAAAAACCATGTCGCAACTTTGAACCATCCGTAATTATATTTCCTTGACAAAATGGACATATCATAGAAGGTGCATTGACTTTATTTACTTGCATTGCAAGCTGCAAACATTAGTCTTCCATTGTATTTCATATTCCATACTCAAACATGTTCATAATTGAAGCAAAAATATTAAAAGATTTTTTTCGGCCCCATAACTTTTCAATAGATATAATTAACTATCTATAAAATAAACAAAAATATTTTAGTACTACTTTGAAGTTTAATTATCTTTTACATTCCATTTGCCACTTAATATTGAGAGTAAGATAAGGAATCGTTAAACAACAACATTTTTTGATCGATTAAATCATGTAATACATTAATAATATATTATCTACACTGTTTTAAGAATTCTTTATTTAATGGAGTAAATTTCTTCTAATGTAAATACTAATCTACAGCAATTTTTAAGGTTTTCAAAACATTAATTCTTTCGGCAATATATTTTATTTTTTTATTTTTAAAAAATAATTAGACTTCCAATAAAGCTCTTGCTTTGAAAAATAGTAAAAAAGAGCCCTTATAACTTAATGTTTTCGTATTCTATTATATCTGAAGTTAACCCTAAGTTTAAAATATAAATGTCTGTTTGTTCTAATTTAAATAACACCATGGGTTCTTGGAGAATCCAACCGATACTATACTATGAAATGTTTAACTTCATGTAAACTAATTATTTACTAGAAGTATCTGCAATTTTTGGAACATTAGGTTTTTTGAAGTATAGATTGTAATGTGTATTATTTTTTTAAAATTGTATTGTCTTATATAATCATTAGATCGCTAACTAATAGACGAAATTTTATTCAAAGAAGTAATGATTAAACTTCCAATTAACCTCTTAATATACTTTGTAGAAGACAACGAGAAATACATGAATGTGTCTATAATCAGTTCCTTTTATAGTTGTAATTTAGTTTCATTTACTTTCCAGGTAAGAATCGAAGCCTATCAACGATGCCATTTTTTTAGTAATCTCTTCAAATATACTAGCAAACGTCAATAGAGAGTCTTTTATCAATAAAATAACAATGAAAATCAACTAAAATCAGTTTTTAGACTAAATCAATCTAGTTTCAAATAATAACATAGTGAGATTTATTAGACTTTTGGTTTCTAAAGTTGATATTGAAAGAAATACTGTAAATTTATACATTAATTCTTTTATGTTCTATAAACTTATTTTTTTATACATCCCCTTAATTAGTTTTATAGATTTTTTGTTAACTAGCAAAATTTAAAATTTTTTTAGTAGAGTTATATTTTAGGCTTTCATAATATCATTTTCTTCCTAATTGCCGTTAGACGTTTTGAAAGGATATTTAATTTTGTTGTATTAAACTTCAATTCTGAAAATACTTTGTGACTTATATTTTTTTTTGGTGGACAAGATAAAAAATTGGGGTTTTAATGTACCTTAAAACATTTAAAATTTATAAATTGTAGGTAATCTTTTGATTATTTGATGATTGATTATGATAAAGGTAGTATATTTAAGATGTGTTGGAACACAAAAAAGCAAATATTTTATTATGAATATAATATGACAAATATTGTCTCATTATTATTTTTTGAAAAATAATCAGTTCTTAAAATATACTGTTTTCTAAACTTGAATAATACATTCCTTGATCGCTAGTTGTGTTTACGCCTATAAATCAAGATAAATTATAATACACAAGAACAGTTAATAACAAGATTATAATTATTATTGGGAAACCATGAAACAACAATTAAATTTTCATCATTTTTATTCGTACAAATTTATTAGTCGATACTTCCTAAATTATTCTATTTATTCTTTTATGTTTTTTTTATTTTTGCAATCTATAAATATTCAAATATCATTTTTAAATCTACAGTCCGCCCTCGTTTTTTATGGTACCCCGGGCATGAGGCACCCCGCATAAATCAAAAACCTCAGGTTTTGGGGCAATAATTCCAAAAAACTGTAAATATTATTTATATAAATAGATTATAATAATTTTTTTCAGATTTTACCCCATTTTGGGGCACTTTATTATTCATTAGACTAAATTGGGATTATATGTCATGTCCATTTTGGGAATATATGATATTCCCTTTTCGGATGCGCTATCAAATCGCAGTTTATCCATTTATTATTATATTTACCCATATAAAAAAACTTTCAACAAAAGAAATGGAGCATTTTGGAAAGGATTACAAAGATTCGAAGATGTCAGAAAGGGCCTTAGCATCCAAATATAACATTTCAAAAGGGTTGTTTCAATATTACAGAAAGAATTCGATGTTGAAATCATTGACAGTCAAGACAAAGCTGTTCAAAAGCTCGTAAAAATGATTTTAAAGAACTTGATAATCAGATATTTGAAGTCTTTCAACAACTTAGAGAATCTTGCGTGCCTCTTAATGGCACTACTATTAAAAATATTGCTCTTAAAATAGCAAAAAAAATGAATCATTTGAATTTTAAAGCCTCCAATGGTTGGAAGGATAGATTTAAGAAAAGAAACATTTTTTTTTTTAAATATTTCTGGAGAGTTACAATCTGCCGATAGGACACAAATAAAGAATTTTAGAGCAGCCTTTAAAATTAAAATGAAAGAGTATAGGAAACTGAACATATTTAATTGTGATGAGACAGCGTTATATTTTAAGAATCATCCAACAAAAAGCTTTGTTATGACTGGAGACGAATGCAAGGGAGTTAAATCAAGTAAAGATCGCATAACAATCATGTTTACATGTAGCATGACTGAGGAAAAGAAAAACCCCTTTGATTATTGGAAAATCAAAGACACTAAGACTATTGAAGAACTTAAATTTCAATGAAGTAGGTATTAAATATGCCTACTATTCAAAGGCTTCGATGACAACCCAAATATTCAAAACATACTTAAAGGAACTAAATCAAAATATGGAAAGAGACCAAAGGAAGATTCTTTTGCTTCTAGATAACGCACCATGACATCCCAGCATTGAGTACAGCAATGTCGAACTGATGTTTCTGCCCAAAAATACAACTTCTATTATGCAAACTTTAGACATGGGGATAATCAAAGCCTTTAAAAGTCATTATTTCAATTGTTAAGTTGATTCTTACGACTTTGGAAATACAAATAACAAAGAAAACATCTTTAGATTAATCAATAATTAAAACGCAGTTCTTTTTAGTTTCGATAGCCTGTGACAGAGTGACAAAAGAATCAATTATGAATTGTTTTATAAAGGGATTGGAGAACGAACAAGAACACAAAGAAGACGAAATTTGCGTTTTGAATTTAGAAACGCTTATGGATGATAAAATTGAGGAAGTTTATGATGAGGCTTTTGAGGCAACTGAGGTTGAAAGTTGTGATTCTATTGAAAGCATTAGAAGACCTTTAGAAAAAATTAGATTGGCTTTATCACATTTTGATAAGTTTTTTTCTCTTGCATCAACAGTTTCATCTTCAAAGTAAAAGAGTTGCTTTTGATAAAAATAGAAATGATAAGAGAATGGAAAGGGAAATATGGTTTTGGAAGTAGCATTGCTGACTATCTTATGAAAGAATAAACATAATTATTTATGACGTACAATCTGTATAATGTTTTAAAACTCTAATGCATTAAACACCTTTGTACATTATTTGAGAAAAAAAACTTGATTTTTTAAATATATTTAAATTAACCCCGCCCCACCGAAAAACCCCAGGTTTCGGGGCATATTTAAAAAAAAGCGCCCCAAAATCATGGTTAGACTGTAATAGATTTTTACCATACAAGTAAATATAATTAATAGCCTGATTTTACATTTCAATTAGTTTGAATAACGAAATGTACATAAAATTATTAAATTTTATCAAAACATTTCATACTTGGAAATTTTAAATCCTAAAATCATTTACTATTTCCTATTTAAAATAAAGAAAGAAAGAATAATAATAATGTGACAATAAAAATTCATTCAAATTTTTAAGGATAAATTAGTCATTAGAAAAAAACCATTTAAAGACTACAAAAATATAAAGTTGATAAAAGTAGTCTAGGTAAATCTATTTTATGTACACCCCTTTAACTAACAGTTTTTTAGAAATGTAATTTGAAGCGTCTAAAATAAATTTTTTATAGTTTTAATTAAAAGAGTAATTGAAGATCATTTAGTTTTATAATTATATAAATTTCTCTTAATGCAATCCATAATTTCTAATAAATCGAAAGAAATTTAAAAATTATTTTATTTTCTTAAGTATTTTTTAACTCTGTTTATCAAAAGTAGAGACAATTGGAATTGATTTTATATTAAAAAAGATATCTTTATAAGTTTGAATTAAATTTTTTTTAATAATTAAATATTCTAAATCATACATTAAATCATTTATTTTCAAGATTTGAATTTAAGAATGATTAAAAATTATTTGCTTTATATGTTCATTAGTTTGAAACTTATCCTATTTTAGATTTTATGACTAATAATCTTAGAGAAAAAACTATTCGTCTTACATTTAATTATGTAAAATGTTATTCACAAAAATTATGAACAAAATATTTAGTTTATTTATAAAAAAACAAAAAAAAATAATGGCAATCTTTCAATTTAGTAAAAAAATTTATATTAATTATAAAAATAAATTTCTATAATGTCATAACCAATTTCAGAAATTTTAGACTTCCAGCTTATATTTAATGAATATACTTATTTTATCTTGATTTAAAATATGGGAATAATTAATTGCTTTATACTAAAGTTCAATCCATCCAAATTATTAATACAAACCCTTTTTTATGTATTTTTAAAAAAATAAGGGATATTTATCATTTAGTTGCCTCGAATTTAAAAAAACGCATCTGAATCATTTCCGTCAAAGTATCCAAATTTATTTTTAAAATTTCTAAAATTATTATGTTCTTATCAATCATCATCTAGATTTCTAATACGCATTCAAACTGACTTTTTAATAGTCTTTTATTTCTTTAAATATTAATTTCATCGATGTACTGTATAATTTCTTTGCCAACAATATTGTTGTCAATTAAATCAACGTAATCAATTAACAACTATTAAGTATGATCAAAGAATTTGTAAAAGAATACATTTTCTATTTTTTCATAGCAAAAATACTTCAAACTTAAATATTTTATTAGAGGTAATTTTGTATGAGGGATGATACGACTTAAAATTAATTCTGTGATAAAATCTAATATATATATTTATGAAAAATAAATAGGTTTAATCTTCAGAATGATAAATCTATTCGAATAGCATTAATGAAGCTTAAATTAAAATAATATTATACCCTTTTTGAAAAAAAATATTTCAATTAAGTTTATTTGAAGCAATAAGAGCATACCATTTTTTAAACCCTATTATATATAGTTTTTTTTAAATTAATGCTTCTTATTTATGAGATGATTTTATCTCTGGTATAATTTTAAATATAAAATTTTAATGATTAATTGTAACACTATATAAAAATTCGTATAGTATTCTTATTAGTCTATTTCATGTTGGTAACTTATAAAAAAAGATAATTTATATAAAAAATAATTATTTTATTTTTATATATATAAAATATACCTATGTGATTAAGAATGATAAAGCTATAGGTTTAGATTGGTAAATAGACTTAATTTAATTAGATCCCGTTATCTCTTTTTTTCACATACTAAGAATCATTATTTTATTAAAAATACCACATATTATGGATCTTCACTTATAGGCGATCGTCCTAATCGGCGAGAAAGTATAGATTTGTTTTATTAAAAACCTCCAAGAAAAATATTTAGAAGAAAATAGTGATATGAGTAAAATTAAGTTTGTATACTGGCTAGTTAGAAATAGAAAATTTCTGGCTAATATAAATGTGAACATTGTCAAATTATATGCTTCTAAAAGAAAGAAACAAATGAATTTTTCTATATGCATGGAGGAGCTGTAATAGAGGTTGTTTGTTTGCAGATAAATTTAAAACTATAAGAGCTGGTTCATTAAGGTCTCCTTTTAACATTAACGCGCAAGCAATTTATAAGTATTTATTCTACTGTGCGAATTTTACCCAGCGATCTGACTTTGTCAATAAATGAACTATTGGCAACTAAAATACGTTAAAACTTATTTGAAAGAATTTTTGTTTATTTTGAAAACAATCTAATTAAGCTGTTTGGACCAGGCTTGATCATACAAGTTGATAAAAAAAGTTTAAATATTTAATATTAATAGTCACAGAGGCAGAAGTCCGTTGGAAACGGTTTGGAGTTTATTTTTATTTGATAAATCTTACAATTCAGCTCGAGGATATATTGAAATAGTGAGCGATAGAAGCAAAGAAACAATAATCGGTAAAGGTATACTTTGAAGGGGGTTTAATAAATAAAATACAAATTAATAAAAAAATATCTAAATTAATAAGTAAATAATTAAAATTTAAGATAACCAGAAATTAAAAAAATTATAAAATAATTGAAAAATTAAAATTAATTATACATAATTTAAAAAAAACTCACCGCCATAAGAGGAAATGTATACGGTTTTTTAAGTTATAGAAAAAACTGTTACGCCAGAATCAAGTTATAATCTGGCAGTAGAACTGAGGCTAATCAATACAACACTTCCTTTTGTAATTTGTGCGGAGGATCAACTTGTTCAGAAAACTCAAAAATAACACATCACGTTAAAGGTGAGTTCAGGTGTTGTTCTAAAGGATATAAGTTTAGAAAAAGTTTCTTTACCGAAACGATCTTTTATGGGACACGCTTGCCCATCTTAAAATTTTAAAGAAAAGTGAAATATCATACTTCAAAAATTTTAGAAGCAAGATATACGAATCTTACAGTAATTTAAATTTTCACAAAACAGGAAGCTGGAGATGTACTGTAGAAGTAGATGAATCCAAAATTTACGCGCACAAATATATGCAGGGCTGGATTTTTAAAAAGCAGTCAATATTGGTCATTGGTGCATTGTAATGTGAAACAAAAGAGTTTTGATTTTTTCGTTACACACGGGAAAAATAAGAATGTTACCAATGAATTCATGTTAAGAAATGTAGAAATCGACACTAGAGTTTTAACAGATGGATGAAGAGGATATGTCGATCTAAGTTCATTAGGATATTTTCATTTTATTTGTAATTACATCGAAGGCTTTTAGACTCATAGAATTCGGAAATACACACTAATACCATTGAAAAGTTGTGGAGAACGCTCAAAAGCCAAATTCCCGACTCTGGAAATTTAGAAAACACGGACATTTATTTTAAAAAGTTTATGTTTAAAAGGTTATACAATTCAAGAAACAGCACTCAACGTTTACAAGCTTCATTTGATATTTACATATTCGAAAAGGATTAAATAAATTGGTTTAAAGCAGTCTATCATGTATAAATATATATATAAATATGTAAATATATATTAATTTTAATTTTTCAATTATTTTATAATTTATTTAATATTTGGTTAAATTAATTTTTTATTTATTTATTTATTTATTTATTAATATAGATATTTTTTATTTTATTTAATGAATATATACAAAAATTTACAATTTTAGTTTATTTTATAGATAAAATAATTTTTGGGTTAATTTATTTTATTGATTTATATGATAATTTAATATTTTAATTAATTTTATTGATCTTTAAGAAAATTTAATATTGTAACTAATTTTATTAATTTATGTGAAAATTTACAATTTGTATTTATTTTATTGATTTATATAAAAATTTAATATTGAAATTAATTTTATTGATTTATGTGAAAATTTAATATTGTAATTAATTTTATTGATTTATGTGGTAATTTAATATTGTAATTAATTATATTGATTTATATAAAAATTTACAATTTTTATTAATTTATGTGAAAATTTAATATTGTAATTAATTTAATTAATTTGTATGATAATTTACAATTTTAATTAATTTTATTGATTTATGTGAAAATTTACAATTTTATTTAATTTAATTAATTTGTATGATAATTTACAATTTTAATTGATTTTTTTAAAAATTTACTATTTTTCTTTTTTTAAAAATAAATCTAGAAATTTACTATTTTTCTTTGTTTAAATTTAATTGAAAATCTACAGGCATAATTTATTTTATGGTTTTATCTGGAAATATATAATTTTTATGTTTATAAAAATAAATTTACAGTTTTATGAATAGAAAAATGAAAAATCTGGAAATTTACGGTTTTGCCGACTATAAATTCAGCGAATATTTACAATAAATTTATAATTATAAAAATGAGATCAAGATTACGTCAAATTTCTAAAAAGAAGAAAAAACCTCAATATTTTAGTTTTAACTATAAAGGATATACAATAACCAAAATTAGACATAAAATAAATTTTAATAAACTTTTAAAATGTATGATAATTGAAGAATATTTTTATGGAAAGTTTCTTCATTGTTGTTACCTTAATGAATCAATTATGATTCTTGGAAAATATCAATGTTCTTATTATAAAATAGATCATGACTTTAATGAATTTACATGTTTTGGACTAGAATCTTTTAAGGAAACAATTATTGTATTGGATGATCTTGAATATCCAATCACTTATAAAATTTCTAACAGAGTTGAATTTGATTATTTTATGAGGATATGTAAATATTTGTTAATAAATTTAGATGTTCTGATTGCACATTTTTCATCTTTAAATGGAATAGAAGATGTTACTTCAAACTACAAAAAGTATCAAGAAACTTCAATTAAATATGATAATTTTCTTCGAATTAGATATGGATGTTTAAAAATTGATAATTTTAATATAGATGAAATTTTTCTTCATTATATGCATGTTAAAGAGATTTGCAAAGGATACCCTTTCACGACTACTATAAACCTTGTTTTTCAATTTATGGAACAAAGAGGAACTACATTTGTTAAATATGAAAGATTTTATGATTTAATATATTCTTTTGAAGATGAATCTGACGATAATTTGAATCTTTTAAATATTAGAAAAATTAGTAAATATGAAAAAAGAAATTTAAAAAATTATATTAAATTGGCAACATTAAAACATCAAGGATCGATGGATTCATTCTATCAATTAGATAAAAAAAAATTTCTTGATATGAATGGAAATAATAATATATATATGGATGTAATCCAAAACATTTCAGACAGCAATAGTTCTTATGTTGATCCAGATGATGAATCAATCCCTTTAAATATTGAAAATAATGATAAATATTCCAAGCAAGTTATAACAGAAACAACAGAAGAAGAAACCAGCTTTAGTGATAAGAAAGTATGTACAAAACTAAAAGAAACTAGATTGAATGAAAATAACATAGATATGAGTAAAGTTGAAAATACTATTAATCATAATGAAGAAAATATTAATAATACTAAAATTAATTTAAAAAGGGACAAATATAATAAAATAATAAATGATTTAATCAAGGAAAATTGGGACAATGATCAAATTGATGCTACAATTTTAGAATTTATAAAGAAAAAAAAGCATGAATGGGAAAAACTTAACAAAGATGACAATAATATGAAGATTTCTTGTATGAAATTTTTTGAATATGCATTATTAATGTTTGATAAACTTTTAGACCAGTTAAATAAGGATCATTTAGAATATAATACAAAATTATTCTGCTTGTTATTGAAATTTATTATAGCATCAACGTATGAAAATGATACAATAGAAAATATTAAATATTATTTATCAGGAATAAATGATTTTCAAGAAGAGAAAACTAATAAGAATATATTTTACGATATGAATACAAATTTCAGAAGATGCTTTTTGTATCATATTCATGAAAAAAATAAAATCAATTATCAATCTACTACTGATAAATCACTAAATTTATATTGTTCAGAAATATACGTAAAGGAGATTAAACATTTATTCAAAACAATCAATGAAGTTTTGAAATGGTAATGTCAATATTTAATATTGATATTATTTATATAGATTTTTTAGATTAATATATCAATTAATAAAAATTTTTTATTTTTATAAATTTATTGTGTTTAATATATAAGCAATATTACAAAATTTATAAAAATACTATTTTATAAATAGTTGAATTCTAGCTACACTGAATATTAATAAAATTATTTATGAAAAAGTTAAAAAAAAACTTTTAATAGAATTTTTCAATTATCATGATTATAATCAAAAAAATCAAAAAATATATTTTTTCATATAAAGATGTATATTTCCTTTAAAGTTTGTTGATTTTTTATAAAAAGAATATTTTTTCTTAAATTTCCAAATAATAAGCATAAAATTGAAAAAAATATTCTGTGATTTGTTTGCAAATAGAAGTTTGATTATTTTTTTTATTAAATAATAATATAAAATTCTTAAAAAAAATCAAAATATTTTAATACTTCATACACTATTTAATTATAAAATTGTATATTATATTCAAATAATATAGAAATAAAAAAAATTAATTCAAATAATAAATTATTAAACATCTGCATCTTAATAAGCTAAAAAATACACTTTTATTAAATAAATAAATTCATAATTAATTTTAAAAAAATATAATTTATAAAGTTATCATTATAAAAATATATTGTATTTTTTATTTATATTTTATATCCAAATTCTAATGATTTTAATATGAAAAACAAAGTCAGCGAAAATAATGTTATGAATTAAATTAAAAATATATTAATTAAATAAATTAAAGAACTCTATCATATACAAATTAACAAAGTGTGTTGTTTAAATACTATAAATAAATCATATTTCAAATAAACTATTGAAGTTTCTATGCAAAATGAAATATCTGATTAATATTTTATAATGATAATAACAGCCGGGATTCATAAAATTTCATTCCGTGATTTGGGAACTGGAATAAATATAAATAATATTTATTAAATGTCCCTTAAAAATAAAATGTTTTCAAATAATTAAAAATTTAAAACTAATGTTAAAAATAATATCTAACATATAAACACTTAATAGATTCCTGCAATTATAATAATTTAAATGAGAAGAAGTAACATAATTATGAATTCAAAATAACTTTTATTATCTAAATTTGAGGTGTTGAATCAGTTTGTTAGAATTGTGATAATATTTTAGAATTATTATTGGTGGATTTATTTTATAATATTAAAGTTTTATAATATGCATAATTATTCATCTATATCAGGGGTGGGCAAATTTTCTTTTTGGTGAGCCAAATATAAAAGAATGAAGTATTTTAGGGGTCAGATTAGTAATTGATTCTTTACTCGAGTATTTACCCACCTATATAAGGAAAAAATATTATTTAATGTAAACTTAAAATTTTAAGCTAAAAACATAGATACCAAAACAGTATTTAATTAAATGTAATTCAATGAGACATCTTTGATCAATCAAATTTGCAACAATTTTTGTGAACTCTGGCTACATGTCGGACGTAGACATTCTCAATAAAGACTGCATGTGAACATCAGTTATATTAGAACTCAGTTTTGTTTTGATAATGTAGATGGTAAAAATATTATGCTCACAAATCTAGGTAGACCCAAACAAAATAAGTATTTTCATTACCATCTTTCCCAGGTTAGAAACTTAAACTCATTTAGTGACGCATAGAATTTTTCAAAGCTATTAGACTGGTATTTCTTTTCAAGGGCAGAGTCACATTGCAGATCAATTAATTCTGAATGTATAGTATCCGGCACGTTTACTTAATCTATTTTAAACGGTGATGATAATATATAAAATTCAGCAGAAAGCTTTTAAAAGTCCACAAAACTTGGAGTAAATTCATTATCTAGTGTAGAAATCATATAAGTATACTTATCGGTTTATATCATATTTGATGCCAAAGTTTCAAGTATTTATAAGTGACTTGTTATATTCTAACTGAGCTGGCAAAAAAACAGTTTTAATTTCACTCTAAAACTTTTCACTGTTGAGTACATTTCGTGACACTAAAGTCTCTTTTCCTTTAAGTCTAGTGTTCAAATGATTCATATGATCCAAGAAATTAATTGCAAACACCAGATCTGTTAACCATTCGGATTTTTTGAGTTTAGAATATTCTGTATCTTTCCCATTCATCTAAAATAAGTATGGTTTCCGTTTTCAGGTTCCAGAAACGACTCAGAACTTTTCCTAAACTCTAACAGCGTACCGGCATATGATATTAAACATCTATGTGATCTGAGCTACAGTCTTCCAGAAATTTAATAAACTGTCTATGATTACGACCTCTTGCTCTTATTAAATTAACTGCTTGCACAACTGGAGAAACAATATATTTCATGTCAATTACACTTTTGCATATAACTTCCTGATAAATTATGCATTGTAGTTATATCAGCTATTTGGTGACATCGAACTTTGCAACACGGTTACTTAGTCTTTTCATAAGACCCTATTTTTTCCATATTTTAGATATAAACCATCCGTAGTAACACTGACCATTTTCTGACACGATAATTGGATTGTAAGCATGTCTTTTTTCTAATATTTAAAAAATATCTTCACCAGTAGTAGTGTCTTTCACTGATTCCATTGACAAATTCTTTTGTAATTTCAACATTTTTTGAAATACCTCTGAAAAAGATGAATAACTGTGCAGTCTAATACATGTCAATACTTTCATCCAATGCTAAGGAAAATAGTTCAAATGAAGATACACATCTTTTCAGTTATGATTTCAGGTCTTCTCCCATTTCCTCATGTACTGAATCACAGTTCTTCTAGATGAACTGACTTCTTCAAACTTCTTTCTTTATTCAGAAAAGAATTAATCAACCACGTAGAGCATTAACTTTTTGACAAATTGGCCATTATAGAAAGATTTCCTATGGTTTACAATGTTATATGCAAATAAAAAGCTACCATGAGTAACAGCTTTCTTGGCTATTTCGCCTTTTGTAAATATATTCTGCTTCTTTAAAAGCTTTTTGCTTAGTTCTGTTGATCTTGTTTGCCGTTCCGCTGCTGTAAAAGTACTGCCATAACCAGCATGTTTCGTCACATAACGGCGTTTAATGTTGTTCTCTTTCAACACAGCAACACTTTTACTGTAAAACAAACTGAGTGTTTTCTTGCCGAATTCAGTAAGAAAGTACATTTATATCTATTCTTTATTAAATGATCGACACTCGCTGTCAACTTTACGTTTCTTAGGAAAATTTATGGAAAAATTTAATCATAGGTACATCTCGGTTTCGTCCCTCCCCTGTATCATAATACTATAATAAATTTTTTATCATAAAATTTAATTAGTCTTTTAAAATTAACAATCAATGATTCTAAAATTTTAAAATTTATAGAAATGAAGAACTTGTAATAGATTATTCCGTAAAAGTTGTACTCATCTGTCCTTATGGATTATGTTGTAGGAATCGCGTGCATATGGTTTACAGAAAAACTCAAAAAAGCTGCGGCTATTATTTTTAACGCATGCTTTTCAACTGTCGCATGGAATTTTCAATTAGAAAAGGAACCTGCTTTAAAGGATCTCATCTTAGCATTGGTCAAATAATAAAAATTATGTTTTTCTATTTCACAAAATGAAATTAGCTAAGCATTTTATAAAAGCAAAACCCAGATAGCCTATGATAAAAGAGTGGCGATTTGCTTTTCCTATTGCCGAGAAATATGCGCGAACTATTATGGAAAATGTCGTTAAATACTAGGTTGTGTTGGTGAAATTGTTGAAGCTGACGAGGCTGTTTTAGTATGGCAAAAATATAACAAAGGAAGAGGGGTCAGGGATCAATGATGTTTTGCAACGCAAGATGTTTTGTTTAAAAATGGAGTAATAATTTGCGTACCTAATAGACAATGTAAAACAATTATCGTGCTAATACAAAAATATTTCCAGGTTGGTTCAATGATTTTCAGATGGCACCCGTGTGTATGATTGTCTTACCAAACTTGATTATGGATATCTCAGCTGTAATCATAGTATAGGGCAATTTGTAAATTATGAAAACAATGCTACAGTAAATCATGTAGAGAACATGTGACAGAAAATCAAACAAGATTCTAAAGAACGATATGGGACACACAGATCGACTCTTCAAAGTCACATAATTTATTTTATGTGTATTGAAAAATTCGGAAAATCTTTCGAAATTTTTATTGACAATAATAAATTATTATATGTTCTTATGTGAATATTTAGTTTTTGATTTTACTTGACTTTAATATTAATTATATTAGACATTGTGCTGAATACAGCAACATTTAATAAAACATACATTAAATTTTTATTATATAGTATTTTGATACAGGGGAGGGAACCGTGAATTACCTTATAAATTCTAAATATAATTTAATTGTATACAAATAATTTGTTATAACATAGATAATATTGAACCTAAGATGAACTCTTAGTCACTATTATTCGACCTAGTACAGTGTTTTCTGAATAATTTAATGATTCTTTTTTAATTTAATTTAATGGTTTTATACTTTAATTTAACGGGTTTAAAATTTAATTTAACGATTTTTTAATTTAATTTAACGATTTTTTAATTTAATTAACATTTTTTAATTTAATTTAACTCTTCTTTAATTTAACCGTTTTTTATATAATCTAATGTTATAAAAACGTTATATTTTTACCTGATATTTTAAATTTCCTAATAAAATTTAAAAAAACATTATTTTAAGAATTTAATTGGTTTTAATTAGAACTCCTCACGTCGTGTACATTTCAAAACGTACGATCGTATATGCCAAA
>CAKKLC010002517.1:43769-54625 GCA_918559645.1 Ceratonova shasta | reverse complement strand
GTGGTTGCCCATAAATGATTTTCTAATGAGGTGTGATGATAGTGATAGTACAAAAACCCAAGAGCTGATGTTACTAAATGATGTTAATCATCCTAATCGATTTTACACTGTGCTTCTATCTCTAGAAGAAAAATTAACGCCAATTATGGCATTACAAAAGAGAATAGAGACCAATAAAAGTATAATTCATTTAATGAATGATATTTTAAATTCATCGATTCCAAGCGTAATAAATGAAAATTAGAGACCTGAAACAAATGGTAGATGTATGGCTTCTTTGAGTTTATCTATCAATATCAAAGAAATTGAAAATATTTTCTGTAGTTTCACCCAAACTACAGAAATGATAAATGGAGGAATACAAGCAATCGTAATATTAGTATTGAAGCTATAAAAATGTGGACTAATTTTTATATTTTTAATCCATTTGTCAAAAACAATTATCAAACAGATATAAGGATGGTTTTTAAAGAATTTATCTGGTCAATTGAAACCGAGTGTGAGTTTAATGAATTTGTTAATTTTAACATTTTTAGATCTGATGATTATGATATTTTAAAATTCCGGAAAAGCCTTTCGACCCAATTTCCAAATCTTGCTGGTAATGCGTTAGATCTATTCTGCATTCATAATAGAAGCTGTGATGTGGAAAGGTCCTTTAGCTATTTAAAAAAGGTTCAAACGCCATTGAGATCTAGTTTAAGTGATAAAAATCTCGAGATGCAAATGATTATCTATTTTAATAATAGATCTTCAATTTCGTAGGGAAAATAAATCCAGTATTGATTTGTTTATATTTCTTTTCTTTTTAAAAACATGTTAGTCTTTATTAATTGATATTTAATCATTACAGGCTTCACTTTTGAATATTGCAAAATTTTTTTCATGTGCTTCTCTCAAAGCAAAAAAACAAACACTTTATATGAAAGCATTGTTAAAAGATAACGAATTAATTTGTACTTCCCGATTTCAACCCAAATTTTTATATAAAAATTTTATAAAAATTGTGCCCGATTTTTACACTTCGACCGTAATTTTTTATTCCACCCGAAAAAACGGGGCCCTACTTATAAATAAAAAAGAAACCTATATCATGCTTATTGAGAATCCAATAATAGACAACAAACAATAAAAAAAATTTAAATTTATTATAGTTCCTGAAACTTGCTTCTTTTCCATACATTGGTAGGGTTAAATAAAGTAGTAGAAACTTTTGTACATACCCGCAGTAGATTCAGCAAGTCATAATATAAGCTGTCTGGTATTATAATTAGAAAAGTCAATATAAACAAATTTTTTGGAATTTTTTTTCTAAGAAATTTTAGGTACATTGATTTATTTAAAAGCGTTTTACAATAATATATTTTTTATTTAAAAAAATATAAATAATTTATTCAGAAAATATTTTATTATATGTAACGAATTTATAATATCGAAATATAATCTAAGACTTGTTAAAATATGAAATTAAAAAATATGATACAATTAAAAACCTTTATAAACGTTTAAATTATCTTATAATTTCAAAAATCATCCATATTTTCCTGATTAAAATATTGAAAATATGGATTATTTGGTGTTTTTAAAATAATGACTCCTTCCTTAGTATGAAATTTGATTAAAGAAATTGTACAGCCTTAAAAAATCGAACATACTTGAAGATTTGAAGCTATTAACTATTTTAGAGACATTTAATTATCAAAATATACCTAATTGATACGATGCCATCATATTCATGGCTATTAAGAGTATCATTGTTAATTGTATTTAATGTTTCAAAAGTTGTGATAATATCATAATATCTTACATAAGAAGAAAATCATTTCCAGCTTGTATTAATTTAATTTGTAAAATATTTTCGTTTTTACGTTTGTATAAATACAAAAAATGATCATCTTATAAAGATATAGTCTATAAGCTATAAAATGTTATAGTTACTGTATTAAAGTATTCTGACTTGGTTAAATAAGCAATTCGTAATTATATACTAACTATGAGTTACATTATCAGTACACAACATAAAAGACTGAATTGAAGTAGTTATAAGTCCAATTTTCAAATAAAAATACATCATTGTATTTTTTACTGGCAATCATTGGTATTTCATTATAATTAAAATAATATAAAAAAAATTTTCATCCATTTACCTAATATGAATGCGAAAACTATAAAAATAATTATATATGTGATAATGTACTTCCAGAAATAGTTTGTTAAGAATCAATGTAAATCTTATTCTGCAGCAGCAATTAAAATACCCGAATTTGAGTATAAAGGTGTTAATAATTTATTTAATTTTGAGGATCCATGAGATTCTATTTTTTAAAAACAATAAATTGAAGGTATTTTGCAATTCTTGAAGATAATATAGAAAGAGAATAGATATCTGTTTCAAATGCAATATCTGGCGATTATTTTTAATTTATTTGGTAATAAAAATTGAAATAAGTAAGTTTCTTAAACTTTTACCTAGTATCATGCAAAATAATACATTTTTGATTCTTAATTTTTGCTTAAATGGAGTAAATAAATAAATTGTATTCTCTACAGAAAATAAAATTACAAATTTTTTTTAGGTGAATGTCATATCATTT
The DNA here is from genome assembly GCA_918559645.1 of Ceratonova shasta. NCBI lineage: Eukaryota > Metazoa > Cnidaria > Myxozoa > Bivalvulida > Ceratomyxidae > Ceratonova > Ceratonova shasta. The sequence continues at coordinate 52,031 of CAKKLC010002517.1, read as the reverse complement.
TTAAATTTATTCATTAAGTAATTTTCTTGATTAGATTTATGCATAATTTTGAAATCGATTTTTTTAAATTTAAAAATAATTTTATAGTAAATTCTTGTTGTTTAAGGCTTGTTTGGGATTTCAAATAAATACAGAATATAGTGCGGTATTAAAAATTAGGAAAATTTTGTTTATTTATGGAAATTGTAAATATAAGTAATCTTTTCGTAAAATACATTTTTGATCTATTTTCTTCTATAAATAATCTTCTTGTAAATACTATTTCCAATAGCATTAGCATAAAGATATTAAAAGTCTTTGAATTTTTATCTAAATCAACTTTCTTAACATCAACTTGATCTTAAACTAAATTTTTTGACTTTAATTCTTATACATTATAAAGAATTCAAAATATATTAATACCCGTATTTATTGATAGAATAGAATAATCATTTTTAAATAATACATAGAGAACCATTTTTTTGCATCGAAAAGTAGTACATCAGTTTGATAAGATATATCATAAATTAAAACACCCTTTAAAATTTATCATTACCTTATATTTCTATGCTCTTGTATTTCTTAATGATTGTTTTTATTTTCTTCAGATTTTATTATAAGAGCCTTCAACCAAGAATTTTTATTAGTGTATTTGTCCCGTCATCCTATGTTTTTTTAAATGAGTGTTACTTACAAATTTATTTTTTTAGATAAATTTTCTATATGATTGTCTTTTTAAATATCATTCACTACATAAAAAAGTTAAAGATTATATAATTTTGATTTTAAGGAACATTGTATTAAATATCAAAGGAGCTGAAACTTTGATGCGCTTTAATTAGGTAAAATAACATTTCAAGGTAAATGAACAAATTAAGATGTTTTTGAAAATTAATAAATAATAAAATTATTGATTTTACTAAAATTTACTAATCATATTTCAACAAAACTAATAAAGAATTGATCCTTTTACGCTTGCATATCGAATTTTCCCACATTAATTGAATTAAATAATCAGTTTTACTTTTTCTTGAAATTGCACACTTTTTTTCATAAAATATTAAGATATTGACCATATACCTTCATAATTTTGTGTTTTATTTCACCATTTGTCAGGATCTACAAAATTAATTGAGTAGTTGATTATTAGATGATTAATTTCATCAAAATTTATCACGGCAGCACGAAACGCTCTGCATATATCGGGAAGTACTTTAATTTCAGACAAAATATATTCTTGTAGAATTAATATTTTAGTTTCCATATTTCTATTTTCTACTGTGATTATGAATTCATTTTTGTAATTACTATCTATAATACCAATAAACCACTGTTGATTTAAAATTCCCCCATTTTTATATTTTCCTCTAGAAAATAAACTTTCCTCTATTTTAACTTTTTTCAAAATTACATCGGTACCGATTCCTCCAATTCGAAAACTGTTGTTGCAAATATGTGAACATATTGCTTCAAGGATTTCGATGAATAGATATCTCATAAGGGATATCCAAAAGTTCGAAAGCACTCAAATATTTATAAAAAATTTTAAAAATTTCACTGAGAGGCAGTCATCTTTCTCAGTAAAAACCATTTATTTCTTGAAAAGCAAGTAAAAGTACATGGTCTTTTACAGACCCAAAAGTAGGAATCAAAACATATTTTATCCAAAACAGGAGATAAATTAGTTCGACCAAAGCCCTTTTAACACAATTGATCATTTTTTATCAACTTAACACTTTCTAGAAAATTTATTGTGGTGATTGGATCCAAAAAATTATAATTAAGATAGGAATCTGTAATTTTTCATTCAATTATTTGGTTAAGATTATAGATTTTGTAACTTAATTATTTGTTTTATGATTATTCGAACCATTATTTTATTTTTTAATTTTTAAAAACGTTAATTTGTCCAATTACCCAATTCATTATTAATAAACTGACATAATTTTATCGAGAACACAATTTATCAAGAATTAGCATTATATTTTTAAACTTGTTTAAAAATTATTCAGATTTAAAAGCGCATACGGATATTTCAGCGCCAGGATTTTCCGGATATTTCAGCGACAAAATTTCAAAAAAAAAACTTTAATAAAAAAATTAAGTAATACTTAGATAAAAATTATAATATAAATTTTAATTAAATTTCCAATTAAAAATTAGGTTCATGCTTTTAAAAATCACGGCAATTTCTAAATATCTTTCATTTTCACAAGTGATAAGTAATTTTTCCTCCTTATAAAAATTTGTTCTTAATTCCGGATAGTTACCATTCATATACTGGGCAAACATAAGCGTTAAAATCTCTACTTCCTCTTGCAAACAAACAATAAACCTTCCGATATTGGGATTTAGCAGCTACATGTGCAAGTTTATCCCTCTATGCCAAGCTTCGATGCTATTTGTTGTTCGAGGAATCCTATTTAAGCATATTGAATAGGCAGACCAGAAATTGATATCAAAACGAGAAGCTTCTCCAATTTCGATAAATAAGTATCTCTAAAATATAATAAAAATTCTTCAAAAAAACTTTCCAGGCTATTAGAAGAAATATATCTTAAAATGTATGCATACGATTCATGAACACGAATTGGATTGATATACGGTAAATTTATGAACATTTTAAAAGTTTCATTTTTAAGTGGATTTTCTTTATATTCTGACGTTAATCCCAAAATTTGTATTTTTCTATAAAGAGACTCAGCATAATGTAATGTGCAGCCAAAAACTGAACAGTTATCTTTAAAGGCAGACAATGCATTTTTAAGAGCGACTTCAAAATCTACAATGACAATTTCGGGATTGAATAAAGCATTATCTTTCAAATAATACATAATTTTCTTATAATTCTTCTCACTTTTATCGGACATTAATACAAATACTAGTTGATGGAATTTACCAAAAATATATCCTTGTATAGTTAATAGTTGGTAGAAAGATTGTGGTGAAGTTTTAAATGTGCCGTCAATCAAAAACACAGTTGTTTTTTCAATATATTTCTTAAATTCATCACTATATAAGATGACATACCGATCTTCAGACTGAACTCCAAAATCAAACTGCAAGAATTGATCAACATTTAATGATTTTTGAAGAATCATCGGTATATCATGTATTCCGTTTGTCAAATAGCCATTTTTTTTATTCTTTTGCTCGTTTGAAAAATGAAGTATATTTTCTTTAAAAGGAAAATGAGCTAATACAGCACTGGGTAACCTGCTTGTTGCGTTAGTTAAAGATTGGAGAAAAGGATCATTTGTGCTTTTTAATGTTTCTTTTAATTTCTTGTATTTAATGATGGCCAATCTTTTAGCTTCTGGATAACAAGAAATGTATGATTTACACTTCTTGTTATTTTTAAATCGAAGTTTAATTATTGGCAACCTTTGCAGTTTGCTTCCTTTGCATCTCCACCTTGTTATATTATCTTTCATTTTGTCTTTTCTATAAATATAGTTATCTAAAACCAACAGCTCTTTTCCTCTTTGAGATGGAATAAAATTCTTAAAAGGTGAAATTAAAAATAACAGTAAAATCTGTCGCTGAAAATTCCCGCTGCCAATTTTATGGAGAACACAATTTATCAAGAATAAGCATTATATTTTAAAAATTGTTTAAAAATTATTCAGATTAAAAAGCTAGCTATTTAAATCTATATTTCCCATCCATACACTTATATTTGAAGGATAATAAAATAATATTTTTATAAATTTTTTAAAGTGATATTTTTAAATAAAGCTATCAACAATGACATTTTTTTAACATAATTGTTGCTAAAATATATAAGTCTAATATCAATCTTATTCTGGATTTAAACTTTTAAATTCTTATTCTTGATTGTGTAATCAAACTATATATGTGATTAAGTTTATAAAGAGTTTACCATTTCATTACAATAAAGATATTATATTGCCAAAATAAGATAACTTAAATTTAATATTATGTATGAAGTCAACAAATTTTTAATATAATTTTTCAACTCTCCCCTAAACAATATATCCATAATATCTTGTCTTTAAATCTATTTATAAATCTGTTTATTCACTAAAGTTGGTTTACTTAAAATAATGCAAACCAAGAATGAGTACCTAATATTGTTCAAAAATATAATATAATATTTTTAAACTTCTTAAGTAGGAAAACCTCTCTCTGGTTCAATTAAATAAACTCAAATTTTAGCTTACCATCCAATATAGAAGATCTCAGACTTGTACGAGCCACCTTAATATTCAGAATTTATATAGATACTAATTTTATAGGTTCTATATTGCCTAGATAATTCTTAATTAAATTTTTTTTAAACTTTAAACTAAAATGCTATGATATTATGGCTATTTTAAATCTTTATTGCATCTCTTATGTTCTTTTCTCTACATTTACTAGTTCAATCGCACACTTCTAGATTTTAAGAATGTCCTTTTAGTGTAAAAATTTCATGTTTAAAATATTTGTAAAAACAGTGGCATAAAATGGGATGGTTAAAAACAATGAATTTATTTAAAACAGGAACATTTTTTCTAGGCAAAAACTGGGGGTTAACCAAAAATATTAAATGATTTACTATAATTTTTTCCTTATAAAGTAATTTAGATTCATAACTATTTCTATTATTTTTCAAACGTATCTAAAATACACTAAAATCTCGTATACAAGCAGCCGCTTATATGAAAAATAAGATTTAATTTTTAAAAAGTTCGGTACAGCTTATACACCAGAATAGATTACCCTAAAATTTAGTATATAAGACGCGGCTTATAAATCAGAAAAGTTGAATTTTATTTTAAATTATGTAGTTCGGCTTGTATTCGAGATTTTAGGGTATTCTTTTACGCCATAAATATTAAAAAATTTTTACACGATTCTTATTAAAAAAAGGTTTGTTGCGAATTCCCAATTATTCTAAGGTTTCTTAAATTATTCTGAAATTAATAATTCGATTGTAAATTTAAAGACCTAAATTGTAGTTTTTTTCTAAGATAAATTTAAGATTATAAAATAATTTTAACCTAATTACATTTTTATAAAGGATTATTCAAATGATTTAATTTTCCTCTTAATTATTCTATTTGTTTAAAAGAGACTAACATAATATTGTATTGAATATTATGCGTAAATATACATAGAGACTAATTATTAAATTATTTTAATATTAATGATGCATGGATAATCAGTTCCAAATGAAGTTTCTAATACATTTTTATACTACGTATAAAAAATACGAAAAATCCCGAATTTTATCATAAAATTCATTTACTATTTATCAGATAGATAGGAGGCAAATAATCTTACAATGAATTTATTGTCAATAATTATAATTTCCATAGCATTTATTGCGTTTTTGATATATAGAAGTTTCTTAAAGTGTTCTAAAATGTCATCTAGACGAGAAGTAACAGTTATTGTATTAGGAGATATTGGGAGGAGCCCCCGAATGTGTAATCATGTTGACATGTTACTAGAAAGGGGATTACGTATTAATTTGCTTACTTTTGATAAGTGTAATCAAATCTTTTAATATTTAGCTTTAAACTTTTCAAAAAACAGATGGAGTACTTATATTTACAAAAAACTATTTGTTTATAATATTTACAATATTGAATGTAAAAATAATTCATTCATTTAGTTAATAACAAGACTATAGGATATTTGTTTAAAATTATTTTCCACTCATTGTCCATTTTTTATTTTTTGTTTATGTATTGTAGAAAAACAAATTCTATAATGGTTCAAGTAAACGATAAATATATATTAGAATCCTCCCGCCATACCTACATTCATTGTATGTGTGATTTTTGTCCAAATTTTTAAAATAAAAGATTTTATAATTGACTGGCATAATTATGGATATAGTATTATGCAAACAAATTCTAATAATATTAAAACAACTCTTGTTTCCATTTATGAATAGTAAGTTTGTACTGCAAATTACAGTTTAAACTTAATTTTAGTATTGAATTCACTTTTGGGAAGTATGCCACACTCAATCTTACTGTTACAAAATCGATGAAACAGGATTTGATATCTAGAGGAATAAATAGACAGTAGAATTCAATTAATTAAAGATGTATTGTGCTTCGAGATTACCCAAAATTGAATAATACAATGTTAGTCTTGAAAATGAATAGAAGAAACGATGTAAACTAAATTTATGGCTTAGTTTTGGACATATATTCAAAACAAGTATTTAAACAAAATTGAGATTGTTAAATTGTAAATAATAATAAAAGTTTTAGGAGAACCCACTTTTTGCTTTTTAAACATTATTATCTCGTAAGTAGCACTAGCTGGACTGGTAATATAATAAATTAAAGATTAGATGACGAAAACTTTGATATTCTTCTTGATGCTTTGAAAAGTAAGCGTATTTCAAATTTAGTTTATGATAAACAATGTCATCAAGGATATAAATTAGTTGTATTTATTACAGGAAAAGGACCCAATAAACTTTATTACGAAAATCTGATTAAACAATTAAACTTTAATAATATTTATATTAAAACATTATGGTTGGAAATTGAAGACTATTTTGAATTATTATGTAATTACTATAATAATTAATCAGTTTCATGCCATATGGGAATTTCTTTACATATATCTTCATCTGGTTTGGACTTTCCTATGAAGATTATCGATATGTTTGGAGTTGGATTGCCAGTGTTGGCATATAATTTTAAATGGTAATATAAAAATAATTATTTGTATATCTGATGTATTAAAAAATGGAGAGAATGGTTTTGTTTTTAATAACGAAGAAGAGTTAGCCAACATAATGATGGTATATATTTAAATATTTGTAGACCAATTTTAGAGGTGAATTTGATAAAGTATTAACTAAAATGAGAGGCAATCTAACGATATTTTCCACAAAAGTATGGGAGAACCAATGGAAAAGTATAATTGGAAGTTATTTTTAATATATTAATTAAATTGTTAATTTTTTCATTTTAGAAATTTATTTTTGATAGTAATTTCTTGAAGATAGTTTATTATATTATTTATCTTTTGAATAATTTAAACGTGTTAATAATAGATATTGTAGAATTTTTTGTCCATTATATATATAAGCTTTTAAAAATAATTTTAATATTTTTAGCGATAAATTCTTATTTATACTTTTTTATGCTAAAATTCATCATAATTTAAACTATCTTGTTTCAAAATATAATATGTAATAATTATTAATAGAATTATATTTAATATAAATTAATAATTATCTAAATATAGAATAATTGTATCTTAAATAGTCTATATATAAATAAGTGGTGATATTAAAAATGACTAATAATCATATTAGTGATAGTATAGTTCAGATTATTTGAATGCCTTCATCCCGAAATTATATATATTTAGAACAAAATTTTAACAAAATATAGAATAGAGATAAATATAAAGCATAAATTATACAATAGGTATGTTTAAAACTATAAGTCGAACAATTTTAACTATAGCGATAAAAGAATAACTTTAAATATTTGCAAAAATACAGCATATAAATATATATGAAATGTTTCTGTAATACTAAATATGATTTAGGTAGTTTCTGTAATAATAAATATGATTTAGGTAGTTTCTGTAATAACAAATATAATTTAGGTAGATCCTGTAATACTAAATATGATTTAGGTAGTTTCTTTAGTACTGGATATGACTAAGGTAGTTTCTTTAGTACTGGATATGATTAAGGTAGTTTCTGTAATACTACATATGATTTAGGTAGATCCTGTAATACTGGATATGATTAAGGTAGTTTCTGTAATACTAAATACGATTTAGGAAGTTTCTGTAATACTAAATATAATTTAGTTAGTTTCTGTAATACTAAATATGATTTAGGTAGTTTCTTTAATACTGGATATGATTAAGGTAGTTTCTTTAGTACTAGATATGATTAAGGTAGTTTCTGTAATACTACATATGATTTAGGTAGATCCTGTAATACTGGATATGATTAAGGTAGTTTCTTTAGTACTGGATATGATTAAGGTAGTTTCTGTAATACTAAATATAATTTAGGTAGTTTCTGTAATTATAAGTATAATTTATGCAGTTTCTGTAATACTAAATACGATTTAGGAAGTTTCTGTAATACTAAATATAATTTAGGTAGTTTCTGTAATACTACATATGATTTAGGTAGTTTCTTTAGTACTGGATATGACTAAGGTAGTTTCTGTAACACTAAATATAATTTAGGTAGTTTCTGTAATTATAAGTATAATTTATGCAGTTTCTATAATACTAAATACGATTTAGGAAGTTTCTGTAATATTACATATAATTTAG
>CAKKLC010002517.1:2217-42095 GCA_918559645.1 Ceratonova shasta | reverse complement strand
CTAAAAAAATGTGGAGTAATTTTTATATTTTTGATCCATTTGTCAAAAACAATTATCAAACAGATATAAGGATGGTTTTTAAATAATTTAACGCTTCGATCGAAACCGAGTGTGAGTTTAATGAATTTGTTGATTTTAACATTTTTAGATCTGATGATTATGATATTTTTAAATTCTGGAAAAGCCTTTCGACCTAATTTCTTAACCTTGCGGGTAGTGTGTTAGATCTATTGTGCATTCCAAATGGAATCTGTTATGTGGAAAGGTCCTTTAGCTATTTAAGAAAGGTTCAAACGCCATTGAGATCTAGTTTAAGAGATAAAAATCTCGAGATGCAAATGATTATCTATTTTAATAATAGATATTTCAATTTCGTAGGGAAAATAAATCCAGTATTGATTTGTTTATATTTCTTTTCTTTTTAAAACATTGTAGTCTTTATTAATTGATATTTAATCATTACAGGCTTCACTTTTGAATATTGCAAAAATTTTTTCATTTGCTTCTCTCAAAGCAAAAAAACAGACACTTCATATGAAAGCATTGTTAAAATATAACGAATTAATTTGTACTTCCCGATTTCAAACCGAATTTTTATATAAAAATTGCGCCCAATTTTTACACTCCGACCGTAATTTTTTATTCCGCCCGAAAAAACGGTGCCCTAGATATAATTTATGTAGTTTCTGTAATACTAAATATAATTTGGGTAGTTTCGGTAATACTAAATATAATTTATGTAGTTTCTGTAATACTAAATATAATTTATGTAGTTTCTGTAATACTACATATGATTTAGGTAGTTTCTTTAATACTGGATATGATTAAGGTAGTTTCTGTAATACTACATATAATTTAGTTAGTTTCTTTAATACTGGATATGATTTAGGTAGTTTTTTTAGTACTGGATATGATTTAGGTAGTTTCTGTAATACTAAATATAATTTAGGTAGTTTCTGTAATACTATATATGATTTAGGGAGTTTTTGTAATACTAAATATAATGGATGTAGTTTCTGTAATACTAAATATGATTTTGGTAGTTTCTGTAATACTAAATATAATTTAGTTAGTTTCTGTGATACTAAATATAATTTAGTTAGTTTCTGTAATACTAAATACGATTTAGGTAGTTTCTGTGATACTAAATATAATTTAGTTAGTTTCTGTAATACTAAATATAATTTAGTTAGTTTCTGTAATACTAAATACGATTTAGGTAGTTTCTGTGATACTAAATATAATTTTTTCAGTTTCTGTAATACTAAATATAATTTAGTTTGTTTCTGTAATACTAAATATAATTTAGTTTTTTTCTGTAATACTAAATACGATTTATGTAATTTCTTTAATACTAAATATGATTTAGGTAGTTCCTTTAATAACAAATATAATTTAGGTAATTTCTGTAATGCTACATATAATTTAGGTAGTTTCTGTAACACTAAATATGATTTAGGTAGATCCTGTAATACTAAATACGATTTAGGTAGTTTCTATAATACTAAATATAATTTAGGTAGTTTCTGTAATACTAAATATGATTCAGGTAGATCCTGTAATACTTAATATGATTTAAGTATTTCCTGTAATACTAAATATGATTTAGGTAATTCCTGTAATACTAGATATAATTTAGGTAGTTTCATTAATACTAAATATGATTTAGGTAGTTCCTTGAATTGACATAATAATATGGACTTGAGAATAAAGAATAATTTATTAAAACTTGACGACAAAATTAACATTTTAAAAATATTATTTTAGGGATAAAGCCAAATTAATACTTTTTATTATTATAACTTGAAAAAATCTATAATATTTTATATTGAAAATAATCATGAAAAAAATTTAAATTACTTCTCAACTAAAGAAATCATTCTTAAAGTTCTTTCAAAAAGAACATTGAAACCTCCTTATAATTTAAAGCTAAATATACCTATTATTCGTTGGTTCTTACAAAAAAATAATCATTGAGATGTTTCTTGAATTGGTTCTTCATAGTCTGAAAAATGATTTTTTTGTGGTTAAAAATTTAATTTATATTCGAAATTTAAAGCAAACATAATTTGTTTGTCTAATTTTAAAACAAGTTATTGATTTCATAAACTTACAGCCCAAGAAGACAAAACTTTAGCTATTACAGAAGTAAATAAATGCTTTATACAATTTTTTCTACATTTTATTTGTTATAAAACGTACCTAACAGAGTTTAAGTATAATAAAGAAAAGATAGACAAATTTGTAAGCGTTATAAACATGAAAAATGATTGAAAGTACTTAAAAAAACATATAATAAGAAACTAAACAAAGAACATTTAAATAAGTTATTTTGTAATATTTAAGTAATCATGTAATTCTTATATTGATTAACGGTAATGTAAAAAAAAACAGAGGCTTAGAAAATAACAAAAAATCCTACTTGTATAATAAACAAAACTAATTGAATGAATCGATAAATTTAATTTTCTTAAAAAGATATATAATAATCGAAGGAAAATTGCGTTATCAAAAAATTATTTGTTAGTATCAGATAGTGCACCATCTTATTCTACAGAATGTCTTAAATAATAAAAAATTTTAATACTAAATGTTACATTATTGATTCAACCAATATATAAAAGTATAATTTAACTATTGACTTAAACATATATTAGTAAGTTATTAAAGTATAATTAAAATGATAATTAATATAAATGAAATTTTATAATCTTAGAGAGTTTCCCTTATTATTTTGGATACATTTCAACAAGTAGACTTAAAAACAATACAAAAATCGTAAAATATATTTATAAATTCACAATGATGGTTTTATTTGCCATAAATTTAAAAAAAAGAATGAAAAAAATGGATATTTAACAAATTACAATAGTTGAATTGTAATTAAGATTAATATTAGCAATCATGTACGCTAATATACGTTCGAGAGTAATAAAAATGAATACGGATATTAATACCTTGATGATAAGAATATTGTCGAATATTTAAAAAATGATAACTTTTCTCAATTAAAAATCGATATTATTGAGGTAAATAAATAAGAAAATAAATTAAAGAAAAATAAAATAAGACATAATGAAGCATTAAAAACTATAAAAAGGTTTTAAAAGATTAGTGTGAATCTCATAAAGTACAATTAATATATATTTACACATATTTTTTTCATAAGAATACTGAAAGATTTATTAGTAAACAAAAAAATATACAAATCTGAGACGAAAATCTAAAAAAGATTGTATTAAATAATTTATTTTCTTTAATATCATTCATCTAGAAAAAGCTGCGGTTCTTTTTCGGTATTCCTCCAACTCTAAAATAAATAAATAAATAACATTTATTAACGTTAAATATAAATAACATTAAACAAAAATAAATCTTAAATAAATAAAAAAAAATTGAAATTACTTAATAAAATTCTTTTATGTGCTATATAATATTACTAAAGGGCTCATACCCGTATTTTTCTCTCCACATAAATTTAATCATATAAGATACGAGCAAATCGCTCTTTGTCCCACATTCCTTCTGATTGCGTCTTTTGACCGCATCCACATATTTTTACGCGTTGGGTGTAGGCACAGGTTACAGGATCTGCGAAAAATTGACTGTGATTGACAATCTTGTGTACGAAATTGTAATCACTTTTTCTAAAATAAGTTTTCCATTCATCGCTTACGATCACAGAGCCAGCTCTTATGTGCAACCTAATGATCCTGATTAAAGTTTCTGGGCTTCTATCAGGAACTGGAAAAAGAAGGCACTATTTCGTAGAGCAGTCAATTGCGCAAAATCCCACTGTTTGGTCGTCATTCGACCCCTATTATACTTTTGCCTAGAGAATAGTGATTCGTCTATCTAGAATTCAATTCCAGGACCCCTCCCCCCAAAATAACCTTATTTTTCATTAATTTTAATGCACATTATCCCGCAAATACGATCGAAAGTTTACAAAATCTTACTTGCCATATCCATTTCCTTAGAAACTTTTTTGAGGGAGCACTCTCGAAAGACAAACAATTAATAAATTATATTATTGTCCCAATTTGAAGTTTTGCTCCCTCAAAAAAACTACTTTCAATAATACTGATCTCATTCCGTCAAGGGTGGGAAACACGCCAACAAATCATGTCTACCATAGAAGTTGTTCCGATATTAATTTGTGAGCAACATAGTGGGAAAATTCTGTGTTACTTGATTAAGTCGATCCTTCTGGCGAAACATAGTCTTTTTCATTTACAAGCTTTATAATAAAGTGGAGTTGCTTGAGTTTTAGATTTCTTATATTAATAATTTCCATTATCGTTTATAAATATTTCAACTTAAATACTACTTTTAAAAAATATGATTTAGATATTATTTATATTGATATTATTATCTTTTATCTAACATTAATTTAATGTTATTTATATTAAACGTTAATAAATGTTATTTATATTTAAAGTTAATAAATGTTATTTTTGTTGGGATATGGGAATACCGAAAAGGGACCAAAACTGCTTATAAAAAACCCTTGTCAAGGAATATGATCCTTACCAAATAAGATCATTGACTCTTAAGTTATGACTTTTTATATATATTTTAAATTATGTTTACTCTTAAAAAAATATTCTAAAAACCAAATCAGTAGATTTTGTTAATTTTGCAGTATTTTTCAATTAATATAGTAGTTTATCAAATCTTTTTAGGAATATTAAAATTAAAAAAGAAAAATTATGTGAATCAATATCGCAAAATATTTATAAATTAGTATTCTATTTCATAAAATATATCTTTTTGGGACATTATAACATCTTAGTATTTTTGATTACTAAGATTTAAGAAAATTTAGATATTAATTAGAAATATTCAAACTGATAACGCTATCTAATAAATGTCTCTTTGTTTATAATTAAATAAATTTATTTTCGGTATATTAAAATGTTTGGAATTAATAAATTGTATCCTAAGATCAATAAAGTGGGTATTCTTATTTCTTAAATCTCAACAAATTGAAATAAATATGTCAGAGATTTTAAATTTTAAAAATGAATACGATTTAATAATTCCTATAATAACTTTAAAATAATGAAAAGTCAGAACCGTAATTAGCTCAATAAATAGAAACAAAATATTCCATTTCGTTAGAAGATTACCAAATTTTTTATAAATAATTTAAAATATAGTACATGAAATACAAAAAATTTGGTAAGATTCTTAGAAATTTATTACAATTTTAAATGGTTCAAGTACTGTTTATGTAGAATATTAATGGTCAACATATCTGTTAAAAAGATCAATAAAATTTTAATATCTTTACAAAAAATTTAAATAAAATTATTTTAATATTATATAGATATCTGAAATCAATTGTTAAACATTTTTAAAAATTAATTATGAGCTATTATCATTATTTTCATTATTAAAGGAGTAGCTTTACTTAGCTTGTCAAATTTGAATTTCAAATAGGCAAAATATTAATAAAAATTGTGGTTTCCAACTATTCTTGTTCAAAAGTTTAACTTTTTTCTACAAATTTTTATATATCTGATCTTTTCATATATTTCAAATTTTATTTTTCAAATTAATTAATATTAAAAAAATGTCCATAATTAATAATAACAAATTTTACGGCAAAATCACTAAATTATTAAAATAACATGTAATTATGGAAATTACTCATATTTATTTTAACAACATTTATTGTAAATGAAGGAATATTAAAGTATACAAACGGACAAATATTTTATTTATCACTAACATAAACCATACAAATTTACTTAAGATATTTTTTAGATTAGTTATATAAAAACCTGTTTTTCATCATACTAGTTGTCTGTATACTCAAAAGAATTGTTTGTGTTAGTAAATTATTTCATATAAATTCTTAAATGGAAAATTAGATTTTTGAACAATAGTGTGTAAATAAACTACTCAACTTTAATGCATATTTTAAAAAGTGAGTATAAAAAGACTATTAAATCTTTCTATGCAAAAGAAAATATTAATTTTTATTGGTTTAAAAATTTCTTTAAACATACTACTTCTAATTAAAAAATGAACTTTATTTTATTATAATTAGAAATATAATAATTGATAATATTTTTTAATAAATTTCCGTTCTATATATGTATATTGTAATTATATTTCTTTTAGTGATAAATAATGTACATGATAAAAATTACAATCCTTCAAACATCTAGTGATTAAATTTTAAAAGTAAAAATACGCTATATATTTTGAATCATATATAGTTATTTATATTATTTGAATAATTAGTTAAATTCTAAGATTTATTCAAAGATATCCTATAAAATCTTCTGAATAATTATTTGTTTAAATATAACTGTCTATGAATTCCTTCAACAAAATTATTAATTATAATTGAAATAAAAATAAATAAATTAATTAATAATCAGGTATTTTCTTTGACTTTGTAATTAACCTGAAATTTAACTATGAAAATAGTTTTTATTATTTTTCAAATAATTTGCATATTTCTAACCTTATTGCAAAAAAATTTAGTATTTATATAAATATATTTACTCAAGTATCAAGTCTTTAATTCTAAATAAAATTATAATTTTATGAATTCAATATTAGTTTACTAACACTATATATCATCCTTTGAGCACTTATATGATTAAAGAACTATATAAAAAATATTAAATAAAAATTTAAATTCTTTTATAGGTTTCATATTAAACTGAGTTTTATGAATTTATGTTCTAAATTTATAATAAATAATAATATACTGAAATTCAAATAAGATAAATACCAGTTCCTTTTATCTGCTTTTTTTAATACAACAAATAAATCTTTGTATAGCAATTATATCAAAAAAATTTATAAAAAAAAATTATGCTACTAAATTAAATTTATTTTATTATTCTAGTTAGTTTATCACATAATTTTGTATAATAATTTATATTTACTAGAAAAAACTAAAATACTATTGTTTAATAGATCTATTCGTCTACTTTATTTACATTGATGCAAATTATTTATGATGGTTATATACATTATTGAACTAGTATAACTTTTCAATGGCAATAACTTTCAGAATTATTTGAAAACATAATATATTCTAATTATCTTACAATTCCAATTATTTAATTCATTAAAGACATGATTAAGAAATGGTATCAATTAAAAATATTATCCATATTCAATTTAATAATATGCAAAAAGAACTTAAATGGAACCTATGCTTTTTTATTATAACGAGTATTAAAATAATTATCTTTTTAAGTAAATATATATGATAAAATCTTAATATATCATTTTACAATAATATATGATGACCAAGAAACTGAAGTTTTAATTAATTTCAGATAAACAAACATTTAAAAATTCACCACACAAAAATTAAATTTTTAAGAAAATACAAACAACTTTGTTTCTAAATATTTCTTTAGTAATTAGAGACGGTACAAAAACAAGTGCTGAAAACTAAATTTTCTCATCATATTTAATATGATGATAGGATTTTGAAACCTTTAATTGCGGTAAATTAAGTTTAAATTTTATATATTAAATTATAAGCAATCATTGTAACATCGCTTATTAATGGAAGTCTCGTAAAATGTTAAAACCTAAAATTTTGATTTACATTAAGAAAAATCGTAAAAGCTATTATTAAGGATATTTCTTATCAAATGTTGTCTTAAAGTTACCATTATTAAAAATTAATAAATCACTTCATAATATAAAAATAATTCGCAAATATAAGAAGCTTTAGTGCTAGATTCTTAAATATATTTTTAATAAATGCCACTCTAATAAAACTACAGTAGAACTTGTTAGAGTAAAATTATAGCCATATATTAATATGAAAAATTCTCATTGATTTAAGTATTTTAATAATGATTCAAAATCTTTACAATATAATTTTTTTTATTTTCTGTTTTAGATAACAAAATACTTTAATTTTTCTTAGTTAAATTTTTCTGTTTTATTAATCATAATTTTTCTTCCTTTAAACAAGGTAATATAATATCCATATCCCACATTTTAAATTGATTTATACTACTTATTTATAAATGGTTCAAAAGTATTTTTTTCCATAAGAATCTCAGTATCTAAATTAAAGAAAGATTTTTAAATATGTAGCAACTAAATTAATTGACATTGAAGGCTTGTATTATAAGATTTAATTAAAAATATTATATTTAGCAAGCCCACTTTATCAAAAAAACCAGTTAAGGAAGTCTTAAAATACACGGTAGATGTAGAAATACTATTTTATTCGTACGCTTTATGTCTTATCTACTCCTTTTTCAATGAATATAAAAATCTTTCAAATAAAGATCTTTAAATTTATAAATTTCGAAAAATTTTGTAATTTTCAAAGTTTTTTCTCAGCTTTAAAATCTTTAATCAACATTTATATTAAGTTATATAACTTAATGATGCTTTAATCCCTAAAAAAGCTGTATATAGAACCGTTATTTTTATCCAGGACAAAATTTAAAGTAGATCACGTTTGTAGAAAATTAATACAGACATTCTATTAAAAATTAGGATATCTCAATGGTTCAATTTACATTATTGATTTTATTTTTATTTTAAAAGATAAATTAGAGTAGGAAATTGGATGTAGTATATATTAATTTCTTATATTTTATGCTTTTACCAAAAAAATAGTTTCAAATGACTAATGAAATAAAAGTTTGTTATTTTGAAACAAGATTTCCTTGTAAATAGGTATGATATACTGTCATAAGATTTGTCTGAAATCCACTTAAATTACCTTGGGTTCGAATCCATGCAAAAAATCTTTTTATTTTTTTAAAAAACAATTCGAAATGCATTATTTAAGCTTTTTTAGGTGTCTATGAACGATTCCTAAAGGCTAATTTTGTTCTGTCTACTCCCTATATATTCAATAAAAAGAATTTTTTTTGTAATTTATTTTTACTCTACATCTAGCAGCTAATAGTTTATTAACTTGGTTGCATGTTCATTCAATAGTATTAGTATCGTTTCCTTCAGGACTTTTAAGGCTAATAATGTGATTAACCCTATGATGAGTGTAGTTTGGAATATTTTCAAAACTTGTTATAAGTCTTCCATTATTCAGTAATATCTATTGAGCCCAGATATAAATATTTTAATATCAGATCAATCAAAATATTTGCATCTCTAGCATCAACAACTACAGTAAAAACACCTCCTCTCTGGTGTTTTCAGGGATTCGAACCCGGGTGTATTTAAGTGCTTTAAAGCTAAGGTTTAATATATTTTAATATTACAACAGTTTCATGTTTTAAGAAAATATATCTTGAATATTATTTAAAAAGTAACTACATAGGCATCTTTATTATTATATAAAATCAATTATTAAAATATAAATTATTTAATTAAATCAGCCCTTACTAAAGAAATTTTTTTACATGAAAAAAAGTTTCTTGATCATAAAATATTAATAAATTTAAAATATTGACTGATTTTTAACTTTTTTTTAAAATTAACATATTCAAATCAACACTATATAAACTAAAAAGTGAATTTATATGTCTTTTGGTTAGTAAAATTATCTTACATTTATACTATCCCTGCGTTTAACATTTGACTTAATATTCTGATATTAACAAATAAAAAAATCAAATTACTGTACACCTTATTATTTTCTTTCTGTTAACATCTCCCCTAAATTTTATAATATTTAAACTTTAGAGAACATATTTTAGATCATTTGTTTAGAATGTTAGAGTTCTTTATATTCTATAAATTTTAATCATTTCATACATTGATAATCATAATGAAAGCAATAGAATGATTACTGTAAGCTTTTATTAAATATACAATAAAGTGATTGCAATATGGGACTTACATAGATTAATTTCATCTTAAAATTAAAATAGATTTGAAGCTGTCTTTTCATTTTAATTGCCGTAAAAATAGAAAAATACATCGAAAAAACAAATACTTGAAAATATTAAAATTTGTATTTATGTATATATCAAAATATAATTTTTAATTGTTTGCTTTTTAAAATATAATATATGAACATTGAAGTAACTTATACAACTATTTTCTTGTTAATCAAATTTCAGTGCTTATTTTGAAAAAATTTCAAATGAATTAATTGTTTTTAAAGATTTTTATTATTAAAAAAACATTTAAAAATCATATTGAACCAAATTCATTATGTTTTATAGGCTTCATTCTGTAAATAATATAAAAAAAATGGTAATAAATCATTTTTCTACACTAAATATTTTTTGTTTATAAAAATAGTAATAAATGATTTTTCAAACTCATAATTATGCATAAAAACTATTAACTGATAATAAATTAATTATTTATTAATCATTACTTGACGTTTTGTATTTTTAACATTTCAACCATAAATTTTATGTGATCAATAGTAGCTCATGTTATTTTATAAACAGAATTTAAAGTATGATGCTTGGGAAATAAAAATAAACAAGTACGGATAAATATCTTATTAACATAATTTTTAAATATACTTGACTTTATTTAGTTGAGGTTTAATATTTATAAAGTTTATTATAATCGATATTACATGAAAAAAGAAACTTATCTCACCAGTTATAAACATGAATATTTTAGATCTAAAAAATAAGTAATAACTATCCACAACAATCATCAATTTAAACATGAGATTCTTCATCTGTTTTAAAGATAGTGAAAGTTACCCCAAGTTTCTTAGTAATTTTTAAAGTAAAATTACAAAAATTTACACAATTAAATAATGATTATCTTCATAACGTGATAATTATTTATTTTCATCTGTATGGATAAATTTTTAAATCCTCTATCATCATAAAAACATCATAATTATGAAAATTTAATTTTATTAATGGCTAGGTGGGAATTTTAAAAAAAATCTGATTATATAAAAACCTTTTTTTATATGTTATTGATTGATAATTAAAGTCTGATCTTTAATTCTTAACACCATTTTTAATCAATAAAATTTGGTCATTCCTAGAAAATTTAAAAACTACCTACTTCTAATGAGATACAGTGAGACCCCGTTTTTTGTATGTATTGGGTTTTTAAAATATTATGCGAAAAACGAAAAATAGGAATTAATTAATATTTTATTGCAAAATTGAAGTTAAATAGTGTTTTCTGTTTACTCTTTCTTTTCGTAATGTGAAAATTGATTTTTCAAGTTCTGTTATATTTTTGAATCATTTCCATCTGTCTTTTCGTTTTAAGAGAAGAAGTTTTTTTAATAATCTCAATGCTTTTACCGCTTTTTCTATTTTTATTTAATTAATTTTTCCTCACTTTTTTCATCCTGATCAAAATGCTCTTTATATGAATCTATAAGTGTTTCAATGTTTGGTGCTTCAAATTAATCTTCGTTATTCATTGACTCATCTATAGCATCTAAAAGTGTAGGATCATTAATTATTTCTGTGAATATTTTTTCTTTTTCTTTTACTAAATAATCGTTTTCAAGGATAATTTCTTCCTCTTTATCACTCTTAAATGCATTATTAAAGCAATTTTGAATTGTTTTTGGCTGCAAAGAATCCCATGAATTTTCTATAAAAAATATGAATTCTCTTATATCTATTTCATCTTTTTCTTTCATTTCAAATTTCTGGATTAATGATCTAAGTAGATATTTTTTATAAAGACATTTAAAACTGCGGATTTTTCCATTATCTAATGGTTGTAAAACGCTTGTTGTGTTTGGCGAAAGGAAATTAATTTCTAACATATCGAATTTTTCCGCCTCCAATATTTTATGAAATGGAGCGTTGTCGACAATTAAACACCTTTTCTTCGATTTTTTTCGTTGATGTAGATTAAGATATTTTAGAAATTTAACAAAAATATAGAATCTCATCCAGGCGGACTTATTTCCAAAATATTTTTCTTGCGAATTCTTGATATCTCTAAAACATATCGGTTTTTTTGAGTTTCCCTTAAAATATGGCTTCATTTTAAAGTATCCGTCGTATTTGTATACAACAAGACAGTAATTCTTTTTTTGCTGTTTTTTATTGTTTTATTTGATGCACTTTTCTCATTGTATGTGTTTGATGGTAAAAGTTCAAAAAATAATCCTGTCTCATCCGCATTGTAAATTTCAGATGGGTCAAATCGATAAAGAAGACTAGAAAAATAACACTGTTTTCATATTTAAACTACTTTCTTGTCGACTTTCTCTGATTCAGTGGACTCTTTATAGCTACCAATATTCTACCTATATTTAAAAAGCTCAAACCTTTTATTGGAAGCCTTAAAATTCTTAATATTCAATTCTTTGGCTATTTTAAATGCCGATTGTATAATAATTCCTTGGATATTGAGAAATTTTTGGATCTTAGATGTATAATATGCTTTACAAGAAGAATTTCCAGATTATTGTGTTTTCCAGCACTGAAATTATGCTTAACTTCTATAAAATTATCAAGATTAATGTATTTCGATTTATTTTTAAATATTCAGGATATTGTTGATTGAACAACTTCATAGAAAAGTTAAAGTTCTTTTTGATTATGTGTTTTTTTTCTATTTTTTCCAGAATTTTCCGTTTTTGTTTTAGAGTAAGTGGTTTGTATACTTTTTTAGGTTTGGCCATGTTTTATGTTTTATTGATGTTTTTTGCGAAAATATTAAAATATGCAAAAAACGGGATTAATGATTTGAATTTTGGAAATTTCCAGGAAAGAATACTCAAAAAACTGGATTTTATGCAGAAAACGGCGCTTTTTTAAACAAAAAATGGACTTAAGACGTAAAAATTCATTAATATATGCAAAAATCGAAATATGCAAAAACTGAGGTCGGACTGTTTATCGCATGCTACTTTCCTATCTTTTAATACATACCAACAAAACTTAAAAAAAAATGTTTTCTAATATGATATAAGTTTAAACAAAATTCTTAATAATCTTATCAAGAGAAAAATAAAAAATAAAACCAAATATTTTCTAACTCGTTTTCAGCGAAATCCAAGTGTAAAAAAAGTTGAATTAAACTCTAAAAAATTTCTTTTTTTAACAATCAAAAAGTTGTAAAAATATAATATATTCTTTAACAATCCATCATTAAAAAACAATTATAGAAAACCAACGATATCTGAAATTTTTAATCTTTGTAATGAAGTATACCGGAAATATACGAAATCAATTACAGATGAAAATACAGCAAATAAAATTTAAGAAACGATAAAATGTATTGTTATATTATAAAAATATTGACAAAATTTATTATAGCTTGTGTAACAATCAAACGATAAATCATTTGAACTCATGCAAGCAAGTATTATTTAACGTGTAACCGATTAAATCCGAAACATATATTTATATGATTTCAGCCACCTTAATGCAAGAGCTTTTAACTTTTGTTTTGCTCGTGGCTAATAATAATAGTTTTAATTTCTTTATGATACTATTAAAACAACAGTTTGTCCATCTTTTAAAAAAATTTAAATTTGGTGTCCTACGAATAATTTCTTACTTTCATTTTTATACGAAAATGCGCATTACTGTGTTTCAGTCAGTTTTTGACCGAAATTTTCGGGGCCAAAATGGTCACCAAAAGCTATTATTTTGAAATTTGACGGATGGGTCTCTTAAAAACTTTATTTTTATAGTTTATATTCAATATATTTACAATATACAAAACCTTTTTTACTTCCAAAATCAACATTACTCTCCAAATAATACATTAATACTAAGTTAACAAATTGGGGAACAATTGTATTTTATATCACAAAATATAACTTTTAAGAAAAAATTAAAAATAATATAAAACTTTTAAATTAATTTTATAGATGTTATAACTTTGTTAAACCTATATTTTTCGTTATTGAATAACTAGCAAAACTCATCCAGAAAAGCTAGTCTGTGCTCAGTTCGTATTCCTTTTATAGAATTAAGGAACACCTAAATTTAATTATTAAACGATTCTACAGCTTTTTTGTTAACACTAGTTACTCTATAGACAAACTGATATTTTTTCACACGCTTAGATAAATTTATACTAGCTTGGAAAAACCACGGTAGCTTTTATGTTCATCAGTTGATATTATACTGTCAGATGCAATATTGCTGCAGATAATTGAAATAAGGGTAGTAGTACATTTATTAGGAATCCCCTGAACCTAAACTCTAGTTATTTTTCCTGAAAATTTCATAGTGCAAAAGCATCTGTTATATTTGTAGGAGAACGACCCCTATAACTCTTGCATTAGTAATTCATCATTGTCTAATCCATGTGTATCATTTTTTCAGGTCCTTTAAATTTAATAAAGGGAGACTCCATTCCATAAGGTTTACGAGTAGATGATCTACTATCTTCTTGATTGTTCTATGATTTAACCCAAGCTCTTGTTTATTTAATATAAAGGTTGTTCAGAACAACAGGCAGATAATACTTTAACTATTGTCACAAATTCTAAATTTATTCCTTCTAAAATGCTTCTCTTTCTAATTTTAACTTTGTTTCTTCTAGCTACACAATTTATTTCTTGGCAGCTTCAATGACACTTTTCTCTATGCTGTGTAGACTTTTTCAACTGCATATAATTTTGACATGTAACACATAGCAACTCTTTTATTATAAACTTTTCACCCATCATGGATGCTGTTATTTGTTCTAATGTCATTTTAATTCATCTAGTTATATATATATATATATATATATATGTCAGGTATAAATTAGGATATATAGAATTTAATTATCAATTGATAAAAAAAAATTTGCCATCTCAAAATTGTTACATTACAACGCATTAAAAATGACCCAAAGAAACATTCAACTCCAAATATAATTTAGTCCTAATTGTTCTCTGCAACATCGTTTATCGGAATCCTCCTGCATATTAAATGGCTCCATACATCTAATAGAGCCATAGCTGTTCGTTCGTCCATCCAATACTCTTTTTAATACTTGAATAGCCTGTCATTACATAACCGAACACAGGTACGTGGGACTTATACAGCATCCCCTCCGGCAACGAATTCCACTGTATGTGTTTGAAACCACCACTGACCAGCGGTTCTTAGAAAAGAAAAAATATTATTATGGATACATATATATAATTGTAAATTAACTAAAATTTTTTTTTCTTTGGAGAGTAATGTTTGTTTGTTTAGTATATAAGATGTTGTATGTTGTAGATATATTAAATAATAACTTTAAAACTAAAATTTTCACCATAAATATTATTAATATTAACTATAAAAAAAAAGCTTTTTCAGACCCCCAGCTTCATTTTTAATAATAAATACTTTAAATATCATTTTGCCCTGTTTTCTTTCAATCAAACAATGGAGGTTTAAAACCTGCCGATTTAAAAATATATTTTTTTAAAAAATAATTAATAAATAAAACTTTTATAGTCTAACTTTAACAAAGGCATATTAAATTGCAAATTTTCAACCATTCAATAAAGGTGTTGAGAATATTTTTTATAAAAATAATACTAATCAAGATGGGATTGTAAAAGTTCAAGTGTAGTTCAATGACGTTGTTACATAATTAAACGCTTAGCATGAACTCATTTATAATAAATAAGTTGAGTATTAGCGCCAGTTTTGGGATATTCAAAATTTTCTTCGTGTATTGTAACTTTATGTTCAAACCAAATTTAGTGATTCTTGAGTAACCTCTCCAACCATCTGAAACAATAGTTGTTTCAACTTCAACATTTTCTAAAATTATCGGAATAAAAGTATCTGCATTTCATTTTTCAAAATGGTATTATTTGCATTTTGTTTGTTTCTATTTCAACCAAACCAAAAATCCATGGATTCGTGATTTTATAGCCGTAACTTCTCATTCTTATCATTAATTCTTAATTATTTACAGCATCTAAATCATACAATAAATAGCGACTACGTTGATTTTTTATCTTTATTCTGAATAAGCTTTCATCAATTTTGAAGCGTGTACTTTATCCTCCCGATTTGTTTTGATTTATCAAATGATGTGTCTTTACGTTTTCTTATATAGTTTGCTCAATTGACAACTGTATAAGAATCTTATAAAATACAATTTTCCATTATTTTTTAATGAATTGTTTTTTTCTAAATATTCAAAAGCAAATTTTAATAAAATCTTTACTGAAAGCTTTTGCGAAACACCAAATAATTTTTTTGTTACCAAAAAAGTATTAGTGAAGACAGAATTTTAATTTTTTATTTTAATTAACGATAAAGAAAAATAGAATCTAAATCTTTCCTTTATTAGAATTTCAGTTTCTTTGTTACAACGTGCACAAATGGGATTATTAATCGGAACCATATTATTTTCTTGAAGGAAATTTAGCAAAGATATGGATATGATAAGATATTGTAAAATTATTCTAGTTTCATAAAGCTAAATTTAAAAAAAAAATGCAAAAAAGTTTTTTATTGGGCTGTGTGAAACTACCAATGGTGGTGTGAAAGTCTGTAGTTCCCCAAAATATTAAATACCATTTATCAATAGACAAATAAGCATCATTATAGTGATTTCAAGTCCTTAGTAATTTTGTGAAATCTTGCTATTGCAGTAACATAGAATGTTGATATACTTTTTGCAAATATATTTTTGAGTTAAATTCTTGTTGTTACTGTTTCTTTCAGACACTTTGTTTGGATCAATTAATAGGCAAATTCCAAAATATTAGCAGGCGCAGTTTTTTATATAAAGAAATCCATACAAATTAACCTTAGATACTTTACTCGATCATTTAAATATACAAAAATGAATTAGGTAATGAATAAAGTTTTCTTTTATGTGAGATATTTTGATTTTTCAATAATTAGTCTAATTAACAGTGAATTTGATTAAAAAAATTACTACTGTCTTCCCTCGAAAATAAGAAAGAAAAAAAATCGCCTTTTCTTGTAATCACGAATATCTCTAAAATTCTTGAAAATAAGAAAGTTTCTTAATCTCGAAAATAAGAAAGTATTTAAAGTAAAAATTAATTTTTTTTAATAAATAGGTGTTTTTAAATTTCAAAATAATATGCTTAGTTTCTTCATCTTCTTCGCCCTATTTAAAAATATTTTCATTCAGATTTGTATCGTAACAAAGATTTATGACGATATTATACACAATAGACGCTGTGTATATTTCAAGTTCTGTGGCGAAGCATCTAGGTTTATTCATTACCTTTAGATACCCTTCATCATATATATCTTGTACATCTTCTTTTTGTATTCCTTGAACTATATCATCTCTGACATCAAGATGCTTGTTGAAAGTATCGTATAGGATATAAGATATAATCTTGAAAAAAGAATCGCCGTCTTGACTCACAAACATCCATTGATCCGAATATATCATAAGTTCAATCTGATCATCATTTTTTAAACTAATGATATCGGGTTCATTTATTTCTTGCCCTGTTAACAATTTCTTAAGTGGTTCGTGCAGATTATCTATATTAAAATGATCACCCACAACCCCACAGATCTCAAAGCTTTTTTTTTATCATATTTTAGTCGATTTTTTTGGCAAAATCGTTACATATATCAGTAACCAGTCTGTAAGAAGGTCTTTTGACATTTCCTGCTTAAGTTCGGTTCTGTTCGTTTTCAATTGCTTCTGCCATCCATTAATTAATTCTGTCTCCTTAGTATTGTTGAAATGATCGATTTATCAATACATCTAATATTTGTAACAAAGGGGTCATCCCTTTTGGTACAAAGATAATAAATACATTTTACTTTATATATTTTTCAGCTAGGTTTAAGTGTGCAGAAAACGAATCAATGATAATTAACACGAGATATCTAGCAAATCTAGTTTCCCATCTCGATAGAATATATTTCTCAAAAAAAGAGCATGTAAGTTCTTCACTCCACATACCAGTCTTGTTCACATCTACAAATACATTTTTACTCGTATCTGCAGGCTTTTTTTTAGGTTAGAAAAAAGGCAGTGGTTTCCGACAAATCTTCTATCAGCTGAAATTATTGGCGTATAAGTGAAGCGTGCATGTGATGTATAAGCTTTAGATAGTAGCACGTTTTTAGAACCCTTTAAAGTTAGTGTCTTACTGTTTTCCTGCTCAAAATATCTAGGAACCTGATCAAAGTTCAGTATGTTCTTAGGTTTGATATTGTGATTCTTTATTAAGTCTCGTGCATTGTTTATGAATTAAATTGCCAAAGATTTTGCGTTTTTGGGTATGGATCTACACGATGTTTGTACACGACAAACTAGAATGTTTCTTTTAATAAAATTGTCAATAAAACCATCAGAGGATTGTAAGTCACAAAATTTAAGGTCTTTAGCCAAATTTGATGCTTTTAGTTTCAAATATTTTTCCTTTACAAATAATACCTTAGAATTCATAGTGAGAACCAAATTGTAAAGATTCTTGTCAATATCAAAAAAAAGTGTACTTCTTTCTGATTTGCCTACCTTCCTCCTCTTGATTATCGAAAGAGAATTGTCGGATAATATATCAAGCATTTCGTTTTTCTTGTTAACCCAAGTGTAAAGCATTTTTTCTGATATCGAGTATTTTCTTGCAATATCTGCCTGCTTCTTCAAAGATCCATCTTCATTTCTTGCATCAAATTCTCTTACCACGTCAAGCTTAAACTTAATAGTATAGCTTTTTCTTGTAGCTTGGTTAAAAATATTTTTTGTCATTTGAAATTTAAAAATTTTGTAAAAATATAAAAAAAATTTTGAAAATAAGAAAGAACTTTACATTCGAAAATAAGAAAGAAACTTTCTTATTTTCGAGATTAAAAAATTTCTTATTTTTGAGGGAAGACAGTAATAGGAAATATATCAAGAGTCAGATCTAATCAATCAGATACCTAATAAAGAATAAACTATTAATCCAGAAAATATTTTTCTAGGTTAGATGTGTATAAAAGCTTCTTTAACCAAAATTTTTCTAAGTAAAGATCGTTAATAGTGCAATCATCTATCTTGATATATTTAAAATGTATTTTATGTAAAGTAGAACGCAGTTGCATCCATCAATATATTACTAATATTAAATGTCATAATCTATCTGCAGGATTTACTAATCATTTTGAAATTGTAAAATACACTATCATTCATGACATCATGTGATTTTCCAAAGTCAAGCTCAAAATCATTATCTGAACTAGAATAAATAATTCTGAAAACGGAGATAAAAATAAAACTCTAATTGTTCCATCATAATTTATCTTTATTTTTTTCTTATCATTGTGGTCCATATTTCAACAATATCTTTTGAAACTCAGTTATTCCCAAGGCATATTCATATTAAAGTAAATTGGGTGCTTGCATTCTTAATCTTCAATTCAATGTTTTTTGCTGCCAACAACTATCAAAGAAATTAAATTATTCTCTTAAATGTACGAACTGATGAGTTTAATGACACAGAATTTCGGAAATTGAATCCCGAAGGTTTACAATTTTTTTAGATATAAAAGTGTTCATCATGGATTTTTCAACATATTTATAAGAAATAGAATATATTATTCAACGTATAAAAACAGTTAAGCTAAAATCTACTTTCACTAAAGAGAAACACATTAATTAGAAAAATCGAATTACATTTTCTCATAATAAACAAGCGGCAGTATTGAAACGCTGAACTAAATGAGCACAAAAAATTGAAGTGAAACCTAAATTAAATGTCCAGAATTATCTATGTTATATTATGTACAGTCCCTTTTACCATGTTACCAAGATATTTTTTAATTAATAGAAATATAAATATATGAACTATTTACTAATTAGTATTATAGTTTTGGTAGAAGTACTATAAAAAAAGGCTGACCTGAAGGATTTTTGAGGTATCTAAAATAACTCTGAAAAAAGAAGATTCATTAATTCGTAAAAAAAACAATGTTTTAGCTTGA
This sequence comes from Ceratonova shasta, assembly GCA_918559645.1. NCBI lineage: Eukaryota > Metazoa > Cnidaria > Myxozoa > Bivalvulida > Ceratomyxidae > Ceratonova > Ceratonova shasta. The sequence continues at coordinate 22,314 of CAKKLC010002517.1, read as the reverse complement.
AATTACCATTCAGAGAATACAAAAATAATAAATTCAACAGGACTCTTAACTTTAAATCAGAATATGACATTCAAATAAATTTTTAGAAGCTTCAAAGAATGCATGTCAATACTTTCACTGAATTTTATCTACTATTCTATCAGTCCTGTTTACCTATTATCACAAATTTCAATCTTATAGTGCATAAAGAAGATCCATCTTTATATTTACTCCTAGTTGTGTAAAAAATGTTTCAAAAAAGTCTAATAATCTTTTATATTTTTCATTATGTATGCTTAGTGTTTATAAGTATTTAGTGAAACTAAAATAAAAGAATTCTATAAATCATTTGGGTGATAAAGTCTTTTTGGTTATTTTAATAATTCTATCCTAGATTATAAACTTATTAAATGTCACCAATATAAAAATATCTCATATATTCATTTTTTACATTGAAAAGATGTATGTGAAAGAAAGTCTTTTTATCTTACAGTAAAAGTTTATTGAAATTTTTGACGCATTAAAAGCAAAGTAAAATTACTGTTTGTCTTTGTGAAAAGTATCAACACATTCTTATCAAATGATAGTTAAAAAGATGAGCAAGCTTTATTTGACGAGTTTTCTACATTCCAGTATTCGCTATTCATGATATTTATTTACAGGATTGTGACTAGGGAACTATTGAAAAGGACATATATATTTAGATGGAGCATCTTTTTAGTTAATTTACTTTTATAAATTATAGTTTAACACGTATCAAGATTAAAATATTTATAAAAAGTCATACATTGTGGTTTATTCTAAGTCAAATCATAACTTTTTGATCCTTTTTTCCCTAAAAAATAACTCAGATCCTCAAAAAAGTATTTTTTATAAATATAAAATGACATATTTTTAGACAGTAATGTTATGTATGTCGATTATGCAAATATATACTTTACTTTGAATAAACCGAATATACGTGAAACGAGGGAAACATGTATATAGTCAATTAAATTAATATACATTATCAAAAGTATTTCAAAGTAAAAAAATTATTATTTTCCTTTCTATATTACTTTTACATATCTTATAATGATTTTTATTAATAAAATGATTGTTGAATAATGTATAAACACTTATATCAAGAGATCATACGAAAGTTTTATTAATGAAATACTTTTTCAATTCATGGTTAAAGCATATATATAATAAAATTGAAAACATAATTATAAAGCATTAAAATTGAGTTATTTTTGACTTTTAATTATTAATAATCACTAAAACATCAATAAGTAATTATTTTAAATATTAAAAAATATTTTCATTAGCTCTTATTAAATTTAAAAACATTTTAAATCTGTCCTTAACTTGATCTATGTTTTTTTCGTAATTTCAATTATTTTAATTTCTCTACCTCAAGGATTCTATTAATAATGTAGAAAACATTTTTTTAGGAATATTTTGTATTTCAATTTTAATAGCAAGTAATTATAATAACTTATTAAAACTGTTTGATTTTGTCGATGATAAAATTGCATTGATGAATACATATTGTTTTACAGTTTTATTTAAAAAAAACCTTTCTTGATAAAAATAAAAAAAACTACAGTGATTTTTTGCAAATTTACTAAATTAAAAATCAAAAAAATATAATTTATATTGAAAATAATTCAACATTTAATTATATATTGTTCGAATTATATTGATATTAAACTTTACTTTGATCATTTTAGCTATTCAACCATTAACAACAAAAAATTTATTAAAGTTTATATATTTAAGTATACAAGTAAAAAAAATTCTGTAAAAAAAGTTATTCATCTCAGTTTAAAATTATGATGGAATATATTCTTTTATGGAAAAGAAACCCAAATAAAGGAATTACATGTGATTTACTCAATAGTTACGCATAATGAATTAACAATGACGGATGTATTTGTATTTTTCTTTAGTGCATACTAAACTATAATATCTTTTATTTCAATAATCAAAAGATCCAACTTGATATTAAATTTTTAAATAATACAAATTTTATAAATTAAAGTATTCAATTTTATTTAAAACTTTTTAATATTTTTTAACAATACAAGTCTTACGATATTTAAATCTTGTTTATTTAATTTAACAATAAATTTAAAAAAACTAATAATTTATTAAATATTTGAAATATCATAAAATTAACAAAAACAAAAGGTCTGTTTATTGGGAAAAATTAAATCTAAAATAAATTGATAAATGAAATAAGTAAAATCTTATAATTTTCTGGTGGAACTATCAAAAAAATTTATAGTAAATTTAACCAAACAATATTCTATAACCATTACCCATCTATAAAATAAAAAATTTGCTATATTATTTCTCTAACAGATTCAGGGTAATTCATTTTATGATAAGATTAATAATTCAACTTAATTTTACAAAGAAGATCAATAAGCAAATTTATTTATAATTCTGAAAAAACTATTTAAATAAATTCATTTTTACAGGGAATAAAAATAAAATACTTTATTCTCATGAGTGTTATATTCAAAAGTTTTCTAAAAGATTCCATCAAATGATTACTTTGATCAACATTAAATATAGATATCACGTTTAAATTACTGTTTTTCTCTTTATATAAAAAATAAAATTTATGAAGTTATTTTTCTTAAATATTTACAATACCTAAAAAATTGTTTATTTTATATTATTGTAGTTTTAAAGTATAGTTGATTAAATATTTTTAATAAAAAATTATACGCTGCAATTCTGATTTTTATTTCCTTATAATTAAATATAAGATAAAAACGGCATATTGAGGGGTTTTTTCACTTTAAATAATTTTAAAAATAATTAAAAAAAATTAAATAAAAGAAAGAATTAAATTATTAAAAGGAATCAAATCACTAACTTTTTAAAAATCACTTTAAACTTTATTATCTTTAAATACTGACTCTTTAAGATAACTTGTAAAAACATCACTATATACTCCTTTCATTTTTTGCATCTCATATTAGATTCAGCCCTATAACTTTAAATGTTTTGTTTTTGCACAACAGTAACTGGATGCATAAAATTTGACACTATGGTTAATCACATGATGTTCAAAACCAATTCTTAATAAATTAGTATAGACCTTTAATTGATTGCTAACTATTATGCTATCAGGACTATAGACATTTTCTATAATCAGAAGTAATGTAGCTACACTCCTATTGCCAACCAATTTTAAAAAACTTTGAAGCAGTATAACTACAATCTGCTATACCAAAAACCCACTTTTATGATTCTAGTCCTCTTACTTGATGGCATTTTGATTTATGACCAAATTAAATTTCGTCAATCTGACATCTTATCTCACACCGGTTTTTTGCAAAAAATAAAAACCGTGTTTTCAAGAAAAATTTTTTAACTATCACCAGTCTAACTTTTAATCACAAATGATTTCTAATACTTTAAAATATCCATCATTTTCAAAAACGTCAATGTTTTCGATTACTATACACACTTTTCTACCTTTGCATAGTTTCTTTCAAAATAATCCACTTTTCCAAATTTTAATTGAATAATATTATTTTACCTTTTCTTCTTCATTTTTTTATTAAATCCAAAAATTTCCTCAGATTAGGATGTGGTATAGTAGTATGATGGTTGACACCTTTATGCAAATATTCCACACAATTTAAGTGCTCTGGATATACAATTTTAATCTCTAATGAATAAAAACAAATCCAAATTGATAAATAGGTTTTTCAAGTAATTATTTTGATTATCATAATGCCCGATATAAGTGGAAGTCAAATATTTGAAAAACTTACAAAAATCCTTTTCAAGATAATTGTAATATACATTGTTTAAATTTATGAAACATATTAAAAACAAAGTTTTCCTGGAAAAATGCCAAATTTAAGAATCTTATTATTGTTATCGCTGCTTTTTTTGTTTTATAAAAGTCGGTTAAATCAAATTTTGGAACATAAGACCATATATTTAACCGTAGTCAAAAAGACATCTAAAACAACTTGTTTGCATAAAAACCAATAGGCGCAATATAAGCTGCTCTTTCAAAATCAAAATAAATGAATCTAATCTTATCTGTAATTCTTTCTATAAAAAATTAAATACGCGTAAGTACGCTTCCTTCGTTTTTGACCCTATAAGAATATAAAATATAGGCAATGAATGACCAAATAACATTTCATGAATATAATATAACTTAAAAACATTGTAGGTCATACTTTAAATGTTCCATTTAACTTTAGTAATTTTGTTTTCTTAATTAAATTTGTATTTTTATAAGAATATAATATCACAATTCATTCAGGATCAAAACATCCACTATCATGTGGCAAGAAAACATCTCCATTAGTTGTCTTTTTTAAAGTTTCAGACATGTCATTCTAATGTAAGGGTATAAAATTTTTAAATTTATTGATTTTGCTTGTTATTTCGTCGGGCATTGATGTTAATTTTGGCATTTTTTTAATAATTTTTTTATCAAGACATGAAATTTTGGTGTTTGTAATATCATTAAGAAATTCTCTGGTATTTATAGTTTTAATCTAATTTTTAATGCTTTTTAAGTTTTTGTATTTAAATTGGATTTGTATTGTAATTATGAATGTTCTTTTTAAGAATTTTAAAATGTACAATAAAAAAAAGAGAGCACGGTAATATTCCCTAATTCTGCAATACCATTCAAATTTTTTTGTCGTATAAATAGTTTTTATGCACATATTGTCTTTTCTCTCTTGTTATTGAAGAAATTGCAAATTTAAATGGGCTTTTATAATCTCAGCGAAAAAGAATTTATGGCGAAAAACTGTATTTTGGCCTGTAAGTGAAAACAGGACAGCTATAACCCTGAAACTGTATCTTTTAACCCTTACAGCGTCTTGTATTTGTTGTATAAATAGTTTTCATACTCACAAATCTGCTAATTTCTCGTGCTGGTGAGAAATTTGCAAATCAATGTGGGCTTTTATATTATCAACTTGAAAATCTTTTAAGAAAACAAACGGTTTTTAATTTTTACGAAAACCCGTTTATTTTGGATGTAGGCAAAAACATGACAGACACATTTCGGATTTTAGTGCTCGTTCTCGACGGTATTTTAGTTTATGAGGAAAAAATATTATGTCACAATGACACCTAATATTACCTCCACCATGACGAATTGGATGTCTTTCAAAATACTTTTAAATATTATTTTGCAATTTTTTAAAAAATTTCTGAATTTTATCTTTAGATACTGGTATTTCATCCATTATTTATTTTTGTGTGCAATCAACTATTCGTTTCCAGATTATTAACATAAAATGTTTAAACTCAACTGTCAAATCTGAAATAAATGTATTAATTCTTATACATGTATACTTTTTATAATCTCCACATGACTTTGTCATGCAATTCCAAGTATAATTCTCGGAATTTCGAGTGTAAACACTTTGTTTCATTAAATTGTTACACATAGAACATGTTTGAGCGGGTTTTACAATTCTGAATCTTTGAAGGAATAATATTTGTTCTTTTAACTTTGAAACAAAAATGGAATAATTTCTGCTTGGTAGTATGTATTTTACGAATTGTTAGATTTATACAAAATAATTAATTATTATCAAGCAGTTATTGACCTAGGAAGGGCTAAATCTCCAGATCTTAAAAATCTTATTATAGGTTTAATTATTTTATCAAAAATAATATATTCATCATATGCTTTATTAATGAATAAAATAATTTTTAACTTATTAATTACTTATATGGTATATATATATATATATTATTTGAACATTTTATAAGTACCTTTTAAACTTATATTAAGTTTATCTACATGTAATATTATAATTATATTTTTTTAAATATCACATTTAGAAAAAACAAAAAATTAAAATGCTGGAATGGTTATTTTAACTTAAATTCAAGAGTCTTTTAACAAAATATGAATATTTTCTATTTTTATAATTTTAGATAATAAAATTAAATTTGCAGACAAGAATCAAAAAGAAAATAAAGCATAAAAATTGTAGTAAAAAATGATTTTTATAAAAATTATGTTTTATTTCTAAAAATAAATGAATTACAAATATAAAATATCTATAAATAATTGTGATAAATGAAGTTTTTGTATATTTTTATTTCAAATTCTTTCATCTAAAAATTTCAAAATATATTTTTAATTTAGTTAATTGGTATCAACTTCCATTGAAAGCTTTTCAAAAGTTTTAAATTTGAGTTATTTCTTTGTTATATAACTTTTATAATTACATACATCAAGCACTAGCAGATTTTAAATCAAAAACATGACATATTTATTTCTTATAAATTATTGATAATTTTATTATATTATTACAAATACTCTTATATTATTATTAATAAATAAGAAAAAAATCTAATTATTATGCAAAGGAAAATTTTGATTTATTTTGTTAGATCTATATTAAAAAGACGGTATATAGAGAAAAAAATATCATAAAAATTTATATTTTTAATTTAAAATAATTGAAGTGATTAAAAAAAATTTTAAATATAAACATAAATTTTAATAACTTCTCAATTAATACATCAAATAAAAAATCACTGGACATATAAAAAACCATAAACTCTTTAATTGTTTCATTCATTACACCTTTCAAAACGCCATTCCTAATTTTATTCAAAATTTTTGTCTGTTTGAATATGATTTCACATTTTAGATGTGAACTCCAATATCAGGACACACAAAATTGTATTTATGACAAACATTGCGATACAAAAATTACAAATAAATAAAATGACTATAAGCCCTCCATTCATCGCTATGAATTATTGATACAGGCCTTAAGTGTATTGTATAATACTACAGAGCTGTTTCTAGGTTACGATTTTCATCAACTATCATTAGCCCCCCTCGAAGGTAAAAAACTAGTATTAAAAATCCTAAGAATTTAATTACAATATATTGGTGCATGGCCTCTGTGAGATTTATAGTTAAAATTGAATTTAATTTCATCATTTTGAAATAATACATTTGGCCCACCAAGAAACATTATTTAAAATTAAAATAAATTTATATTTTATTTCTAATTTCTTTAACCAGTTTGAAAACCACACCCAAGGACAGACCAGTCGTTTTTAAAATTATTTCTCGTAGTGTTTGCTTGAAATACATATACAAAAATATATAAAAGTTTTTTATGGAATCACATTTTTTTCAAAAATTTAGCCACATTTCTTGGTCTATAATTTTTAATTTAATGCAATTTTTTTTGCAATATCTGAAAGAAGAAGATTAGTTAGGTGCTCGTTTTCACTTTACCTGTTCAATAGGTGTCTTGCATTCAAAAAAATTGATTGCCTATAATAAAACACCGGTCTTTGTCTGAAATAATTTATAGTATCTTTAATACTATTATTGTAAATTAATGGGTAAATAATTATCGTAAAAAAGGTTTTGGTGGATGGCAATTTTTAAAAAATTTTTTTAGATACAAAAAAATTGTTAATCCAAAAATATCAATTCATTAATTCAGTTAACTTATATTTAGACTTTGCTCGGTTACTTAATTTTAGTAATAAAAAATGTTATTATTAAATTGATGAAAAACCAAATTTTATATTTTTTATAAACAGAATATTAGCCACTATAATAATATCGAATTTAATTTTTGATAACACATATTCGTAGCATTTAAATTTATGTAATTTTATAACTTTTTGTATATAAATCAAGTGAAATTATAGATTTAAAGGAATATATATTGATATGTTTTAAATAATCTAGTTTTGAATATATTATGACTTATAAAAATTTTATTTTAATTATAAATTTACATCATTGAAAATCATTTAATCAAAGAAATATGCTAGAATTACCTTAAAACTATCAACATTAGAGTATTTCTAGGAAAATTATGACTTTAGTTTTAAATTAATCTTAAAAATTGGTTATTGTAAGCTCCAATAGTTAGTGTAAAATGTAAAAACGCTTCATCCATAATCAAGTATTTGGAAATAATCATAACATAGTTTGAATTTAATAACAAGCCTTATTATAAAATATATTATATCAAAAGGTCAGTTTTTTTTGTTAATGAGTTTTAAATGTATAAGGTCATCTACAACTGAATCAGTCTTAATACTATCATTATCTCTTTATAAAAATTAAATATATTGTTGATATTCATTAATAAGATTTTAAAAATTAAATTTAAAGATATTTTATTATTCAAACAAATGTTTTTTTAACATTGTTAAATATAAACCTTTAAATTCATCTTCCAAATTAATATATTTAAATTATTTACAAAATAAGCTCCGATTTAATTTATTTTCTACCTGTAAAATATAATTCTATTTGATTCAGAATTTGCTTTTTCTCTGAAGATATAAATGAATTAAACAATTATTATAAACAACTATTCTTTAATCGACTAATAAATTTTTTTTAAGAAGCTTCTCGTTTTATATAATATATTAGGGAGCACGATAAGATTCATTTATCATCCAGATTTTCTAATTTTTCTTATTTTTACATTATTGTTGATAAACAGTTAAACTTTTTTTAGACCTACGGGAATAACAACCATCCAGAATAATTACTTAATTTTAGTTTTTGATTTTATCTAAAAAAGTCATTAATTAAAGGTAAGTGTTTGATTTAAAAATGGATAATAGTGTCTTCTCCTGACTATAAAAATCAATTCTTTCGGTTTTTATATAAAAATTAAATATATCGGTTTTCCTATTGCGATTATTTTATTTTAATAATCTGCCTTAAGTAACTTTTCTCTGTTTAAATATAAAATTTGGATAGTTTCTAATAATTAGTCAGAGAACTTTAAACAAAATTTTAGTTATTCCTTTTGTTCCTTATTAAATTATTCTTACATTTTTACCATCCTTTATATCTACGGTGTATTACGTGTCATATCAAGGTTTATTCATATTATTAACATTTCTTACATCAAAATTATTTCTTCTTAGTAAAGAACCGTAAAAGGTCAATAGTTTTATCTTCCAATCAGTTATTAATTTGTTATCAACTGATTTTCAACATGTTTAAAAAGTATAGCACTAGTTGATAATTTTTTTAAAATCAGTAGTTTTTTTTGCGGCCTTCCTATTAAAGATTATCACTATTTTTTCTTGTTTTATTAGATAATTGAAAATCATTATAAAACTGTGAGTATGAACTTCCAATTTTACATGAATTCATATATAAAAAAATAAAAACTATAAAAAACTTATTTTTAGGTAAAATAATTATTAAATAATCAATATTTCATCTTGTGATACATTTTTATTTTTTTTTGATATTAAAAAATGTTGATTTCAGAAATAGCTATAATTTGAATTTTTATTAATTTTTTCCAATTTATGGAGTTTCTTTTATTTTAAATGAATTTATATTTTTACAAAATTAATTATTTTTATTTTAAAACAGAAATATTAAGTGAAAGAAAGATAATTGGTTGATCTTTCATCAAAAATAATACTATTTTATTATTTTTATAATGTTTAATCTTATACATATCAATAATTAGATTGATATTAATTTATTATGATAAAAATTAACTCATTAATACACCCAGATAATTTTGTTTAATATATAAATGTATGTAATCGTTTAAAATGTAATTCAAATTTTTATAGTGATATATCAAGGATATATATTAAATTCAAATGTTTTAATTTTAATTTTAATTTCAATTTTGTTTTTGTTTTTATATGAATATTCTTTTTATTATTTAAATATAAAGAATATTCAAATCCCAACACAAAACATAATTATGTCCTTTTCAATATTATAAAAGAATCATCTATTTAATAAAGATTTTTTTGATATTACATAATATATTCATACAAAATTCGATAAATACTTTAAATATATTCTATTGAAATGATATAATTAATTTATTTATTCAAATTTATCTTTTATAACCTTATTTGACAAATTTCTACTATTTTATTTTTGTATTTTAAAAAAAATGGTTAATTTATTTATAAACTGATTTTTCCTTCAGTCTTTTAAAACAAAATTTGTTAAATAATTAAATCTTTACTCTTAATTGTTCTGGAAATTTGATCCCTGTTGATAAATTAAATTTTTTGTAATTTTCTTTATTAATTTCAGAACTTAAAATTAAAAAAAAATGCTAACTAATGTCGAAAAGAAATAAAACTATAAATCATTTTTTAATTAAACATTTTTACCGGTGAAAAATTACAAATTTCTTATTTAAATGTAAAATAAAATTAATTTTGTGAACTGCCAATTTAAAGCAAAATCCCTGAATTTGTCTTGGAAAGAATACAAGATTTTAAATCTATTTACAACTTTTACTAGGCAGGACTTTTTTCAGTTTTTGAAAATTTTATGACATTTGAAGAATTAAAATTATAGTTTCAATCTTCCAACTATCCCCTTACTTTTAATTGATTTCGTACGATTTTGACTGATCGGTTTATATCCTATATACATATATTTTTTGAAATAATAACTTTTTTTATAGTTAAATAGGGTATTTAAAAATTCAATTATAATTACTATTTATTAATTAAAGAGGAGTAATTTAAAATAAAATTATTGTAGTATTATACATGTTTTCTTAAAATTAAAGCATTTATAGATATTTTTTAAACCTTAAAAAAATAAATTGAAAATAAGTATATTTTTTTGATTCAAACCATCGCTAATTGGATTCTTTCATACATATATTTGTTAACCCCTTTATTAATTAAAAAATAATATCTAAAAAATTACTTTTTATTTTTATAAGTGCATTTTTTTTCTGTTAGGAAGAGGTTAGAGAGAACTTGATGTTAAAAATACGAAATTATGACCATATTCTTAAATGCTTTTTATTTAATTTCTTTAAAACTATAAAAAAAAATAATTAAAAAAGACTAATATTGTCTTTTTGACTTTGATAAAAATTAGAGCTAAATCTTTATATATATATATAAATATATCAAAACTTTTTAATTGAAGGATAATCTTATTTGTTTTAAAAACCATGTTTTGATATTTCAAAACTTACAAACAATTTCCTTTATTTTTTTTTTTACTTTATGTATTGGTCTACAAGTTATCAATCATCTTTCTTCTCTGGCTTTGATTGAATTATAAGCACATATTCAGCTATTAATTAATGGTTTAATTATCCTTTAAATCAAACAATACAAGGCAAATCCCTTTCAAATCGTTATTATTTACTCCTTAAATTTTAGTTCTTTTGAGGATGTAGCAAAATTTACTTTGCGGTTAGATATATTTTATAATTATATATAATAATTATAAAATTAATGAGTTTTAATATAAATTGAAGTTCAATTATGCAGTAAACTCTCCAACTCTGCTTTTAAGTCTTTAATACCGAAATTCAAATCTGCGCGCTAAAAATTATCTAACTGGACTGATTTTTTGTTGTATTTTTTTTCAATGTTTAACAACCTGAAAATCATGCATATTCTTTTATATTAATGAATCCTGTTAAATAAATATATGGATTATTTAAAATTGTTTCTTCGATGATCTATACATATTCTTACTATATTTCATAAAATTTTAGACAGTTAATTTTTCTAGTAGTCGCGTTAAGAAAAGGAAATAAAATTACATTGTTAAGATAATGATATAATTGTTTTTTTTAATATATACATAAATGTTTATGTGAATTCAAGGAAACCGTATATGTTTGTAGTAACATAAGTGTTTAAGGAATTCTTACATCAAATAAAGTAAGGAAAATAAATTTTTTGATTAAGTTTTAATAACGAATTTGCATTTAATAGGTGTTTTTGATATTCGTGTATAATTGATAAAGGTTTTTAAAGAATTTGTACATCGATTAAAAGGTCTTATAAAGTAACTAAAATAAAATTTTTGATTTGATTTTAATATTAATTTTCATTTAAAAGGTGTTTTAATAATTTTTAAATCCTATTATTTAGGAATGGTAGCAGCTTGCAAAAGAAAAATTTTAACATTAGAGGCGAAGCTTGAAATTGTGAAGCAATTAGAAAATGGCGAAAAAATATCAGTTCTATCTAAGAGACACAATATGAACGAATCCAGCATAAGGAGGATTTAATTGAATACAGAAAATATTAAAAGGTTAGAGTTTGTTCTACATCGCTAGCTTCAAAAACATTATAAAAAAATCGCGAAATTCAATAACTGAAAAAACAGAAAAAGTGTTAAGTTATTGGATAGAAGATAAAAACTAAAAGCGAATGTCACTTAGTGCTGCTGTTATTCTAACTAAAGCGTTATTAGTCTCCAATCTTTACAAAATGAAGAACCTGGGTCATTTAATTCTTAAGAAGTTAAATTCAAAGCGAGTAAAGGATGGTTTGAAAAGCTAAAACATTGTCAAAATCTTCACACCATGAAATTAAAAGGCGAAGCAGCAAGTGCTGATACATTAGCTGAATATTTATAACCAAACACATTAAAGGATATCATTGATCGTGGTGAATAATTACCAAGCTAAGTATTTAATGCTGATGAAACTATCTTATTTTGGAAAAGGATTCCTAGCAGAACATTTATTTCCAAATAAGAGAAATGTGCTAGGATTTCAATTGTCCAAAGACAGATAAAATTTTTTATTGGTCGATAATGCAGCTAGTGATTGTAATAACAATCTTCTAATAATTTACAAATCATAAAATCCTTGTGATTTTAAAGGAGTATCAAAACAATCACTACCAGTTGATTGCTTATGTAACAAGAAAGTGTGGATGACTGCAATGCTTTTTGAAAATTAGTTTTTAAATTGTATTTGTGTGGAAGCTGAAGTTTATTATAAAGATAAAAACATAGCTTTTAAGATTCTGTTGATAGTTTATAATGCACCATATCATCCAGCACATTTGACTGAATTGCACACTAATTTTAAAGAAATATTTCTGCCTCCAAATACAACATCTTTAATCCAGCCAATGTACCAAGCCATAATTGCCGCATTTAAGCTGTATTATCTTAGAAGAACTTTTCAGCAATTAACTGAAACTACTGATGCGGCAGGCATTCCTTCAATTTGTGAGTATTAGATACAGTATAACAATCTATCTTCGGTAAAAAATTTAAAATTAGCATAAATGGAGTTAAAAACTTAACAATGAATGCTGTATGCAAAAAATTATGGCCAAAAAGTTGCATAAGAGACGCTGTTGTTGAGATGCCAGAAATTGTAAAAATTGTGAATTTAGGTCAAACAATTAGTAGGGATGGTTTTTAAAATTTAGAACCAGAAGATATCGCGGAAGTTCTTGTAAGTAATGAAGAAAATATTACTGTTTACGATATTTTGACATAGTTCGGCGATAATAATAATGATGAAAGTGAAGAAGATGTAGAGATTATAATAAAGAAGAGGTCAACTAACAAAAAATTATCAAATTTTTTAAAACTTTGTAACCAACTTGAACAGTAAGCTCTTGATATGGTCCATGATATAGAGCGTGCCTAGAAATTTTCGAGAAAACTGACAACAGCGTTAACCTCATATGCTAAAATTTATAAAGAAAAACAAAAAGCTGGTAAAAAATATGTTACCATGCTTTTTTCAAAAACAATTAGAATCACAGTCGTCAGAATCAAGTTCATCAGAAGGAAACAGTCAATTAAAACCACGTTATTTATGTTTAATCTTTAATTATGTTTGACATATTGAATATGTATGTATAAGTCGTTGAATCAAGACTGTTTGTTATAGTTTTGTTTTTGTTGTATTCTTAATTTTATTTGTTTATGATTATTAATTATGTATGTATAAGTCGTCGAATTAATACTGTTTTTTATAATTTTATAAGTTTATTTAATGTAAATATGTTTATTAGTTATGGAATAAAGACTTATTATTATATTTTTCTAATATCAGGAACCTAACCCTATAATTACATATAAAATCGGGTTCAAAATGCGTGGTTTTGGTTCGCGTTTGTTATTATAGAACGTATCTACAGCGCCGTTGGAGGGTTTATTGTAATTTATTTTGTCTTTTCATAAAATCTTGATAATATTTGGTTAGTTTTTTGGGTTTTCGCCTCTTATATTTTCAACATAATTATTAATTATTATAAATTTTATATAACATCTGAATAGCTTATTTATTTCTGATTTTTATTAATTTTTAAATTTCTACAATCGCAATATTTTAACTTCAACTAAGTTCTCTGCCATTTCTTTAGTGTAAAATAATTTAATTTCATAAAGAGAAAAAATATTACAAATTCTTGTATATAAAATCAAAGCAATATATTTAAATCTAAATCAGTCTTAAGAAACTTTTTATTATGTAAATTAGATTTTATGCTGATAATTATCCCATAATTTTTAATATTAAAATTAATAAAAAAAATATTGAAATATAATAAATATAACATCAAATTAATAATTTCTACATAAATATGTTCCAAGAAAATATATTTAGTATATCAAATTTGGCAATTAAATTTATAATTTAGGTAGATATTAATTTTTATTATTGGGAATAAAAGTCATTTAACTATTTTTTTATTGGTATCTACATTTAACTGTAAATATATAAAATTAGATGATTTATAAATAATTACTTTAATATATACATATGAGAAATTTAATTCAGAAGCACTTTTATATTTTATAAAAATTTAAAAACATTGGATAATCATATTAATACATTTAGATATCAGTTGGTTTAATTTTTTTTAATGATACTTTACTTTTTTTTTATAATAATCTATTATTTATGTGTACAAATGAAACAACTATATTATTTTATGAAATTAATTAAGTATATACTTTAGCATACAATATTGCATTTTTTTAGGTAAATACTGGTAAAGAAGTAAAGTATGATATTTTAAAATGAAACAATTACAATTAATATATCATAAAATTCACAAAAATAATCAAAATATTCCGAAAATACATAATTTTATTTTTAAACAAATTTTCTAACTTGATATTATTTAATACTTTAATTTGTTAAATATACTTATAAGATTTCCACACATTGATAATACAGATTCATAATTTTTAAAAATTGTTTCAGTTTTTTAATAAAAGCTACATTAATATCTAGAACTTTTTTTACATTAGTTAATACCTGTAAATAATGTAATATAGATTCAAAGATTATATAAATCTTGTGAAACGGAAAAAATATTTAAGAAATAATTGTTATCTTTTAATCATTTAAATTAATATTTTTAGTAGGTATCATTTATCTTTAACACACCGATGCTACTTCATTCAGACCATGAAATTCTTATAAAAAGGATTTCTTATTCTTTTTTACGATAAATAAATCATTATTTATAAATTTTATTATCAAGTTTATCACAGGAAACACTTATCTAGTTTAATTTTATAAGACAAACTTGATTCTTGTTTTTCTAATATTATCAAATAAGATGAAATTTACTATTAATTAACTACAAATTTAAAGTATAATAAGAAATCTCATTATTTAAGATAATTTAGAAACAAATATAAGATAATAACTGTTTATTAATTCAAGTTAATATATATACAAATGGTTAATGATGATATTAAGTTATAGAATGTAAAATAAAATTATTTTTACTAATATTTTTATTTCAATAATGATTTTATAACAGTTTTCAACTTATTTTGCTAAATATTATTTATTCATAATGATTTTATTTTTTAAATTTATTTTAAATATATAAAATTTTAAGGTTATTTTGTTGTAGTCCAGGCTACTTTATATTTATTAGACAAGAAAATATTTTTTTTTATAAATTGGCTAATTCTTAAATTTTGTGTGTTTTATAAATGATAAAAATGTTAGAAAATAGTTTAAACAGATACTAATTATGTTATATTAATATTCTAAAATTTTAAACGACTTAAATACAATAAGTTTAAACATGATTATTGTACTAATTAAAAAATTAATATTAAATTAATTGAATTTTTGCTGATAATTATTTAAAGATTTCAATATGTAAAACTCAAGGACCGTACTTAAATAAAATATTTAATATATTTATTGATACTGAAGAGGTATAATATTCTACTATTCAGGTTATAGTTATAATATTATAAAGATTTATTATAATGCATAAGGTATACTGAAACCTTGTATAAGTCGATGACTATAATTTTCTATTTTTAAAAATTATGGTTTGTTGACTTATTTATATTTAATATAAATGCTTATTGTTCGATTTTAAATTAAAAACTTTTTAAAGGTTCAATGTAAATCTATTAAACCATCATTTTTCTATAATTACTATCCTATTGGACTATTCAGGTCAAAATAATTATTTTTCTATATATTTATTTTTTAAATTTATATTTAAAAAAACATTAAAGATAGATACAACATAAAGAAATGAAGTAATGGTTCATATAATATCATACTTGTAACATAATTAATGAAAAAAACATCATATGCAGGATTTTTGTTTCTCTATATCCATATTTTTTTTAAAACTTGTAAGATAAAATTGTTTACATTTTAAAATAAAATCAACCTTACTAAACTTTAAGAAATAACATCGGTCATTTTTTAAGTTAATAATAGAAAAACAAGACAAAAATGTAACTTGTATTCTTACGCTATATAAATCTATAATAAAAGTTGTTTCTAGTAGTCAAGTTAAGAAATTTAGATTAAAATGGCAACTTCCTTAGTAATTATTTATAATCTTTAGAGATAAATCTGTGACAAAATAATATTTGGTTGAAATTTATAATATTGAGGTATCAAAAATATAAATTATTTAATTATTGATGGATCAAATGAGAAAATTGGACCTTCATAAGTAAATATTTTGATGAAATCTTATAATAAAAATACTGGGATTAATACCAATACTCTTTTAGATTATTCTGCGATAGACATATATAGTAAACCAATCTCTGTTGTTCTATATAAGGTTTCACTAAATTTGGATAAGAATTATTTTGAAGTAGTTTTTAGAGCCAAGGACTACAATTTATATATATATATATATATGGGAATAAACTACAAGAATTATCAAATGAAATTAAAATATACCAATTATGTAATAAATCAATATCATAAAATTGAGTATCAAATGTAACAAAACTTGAAAATCGTAGATTGTGAATTAATATTTTTTTTGGTGTAAAATGATCTATAAAGAATTTAATAAAAGATTAAAGCTTTTTTGAGTGTTTCGCAGATATTTAAAGATTATAGAATCTGTTGTCTTAATTTATAAAAAGACGTAATGAAGATGACAGATTCAAGTATATTTAGATAAAAAAATTATTTATTTTAATTTTGAAAGATTGGATTTTTCAATTAATAATTAACAACAAATTTTGTAAGCTAAAAAGTGTAATTCTTTAAAGAAATATTATAACTAATTATCCATTATGATTGGTATTATTGAGTAAATACAAGCCGATTAATAGTTATATGGATTGCTTCATTTTAAACTTTTTATTGTAAAAAAGTGTTAAATGTCAATGAAAATACCTAAAAATTTGTTGATAAAAAAAATATTAAAACCACAACCAAAATTAATAAAAATTCAGATATAATGAAGGTTTGCAAGCTATTTCCAATATTTAATATTTACAAAAAATGTCTTCAGTGTCAAATTATAAAAACAAGTGAGCTTCTATTCCCATCATAATTTATATCGATAAAATTTCATACGATTTTAAGGATTTTTTCTCAATAACTAATATTTAAATACTTTGATCACTGTAAAAATATAAGGTACAAGATCTTTTTTAGTCAAAGTTTGTAATTAATTTCGACAGAATGCTTAATAATTTGGAACAGCTTCAAAAATTTTAGATATGTGAAATGAAGTCCTTATTCAATATAACTTTTTTCCTTCACTTAAATTGCAACATAAAAAGTTCAATTTAATATTTTAAAACTCAATTTTTACCGATAAAATAACATTTCTTTTTGTGTTTTTTTTCAGATATAAATTTTAATTCAGAAATACCAAAATTTAAAAATTTATAAGAAAATATACTAAAATTTCCTTAAACCTTATAAAAATTAAAATGTTTAGTTTGATATAACTATAGCTAATATTTTAATGAATCATATTTTTTAGAATTTTTAGTAATAACTCAATATATACACATTTTTAATATAATATATTAATTTAAAATTTATTATAATATTTGATGTAAAAAATTAATTTTCTGTATTTAAAAAAAAAATATTTTAAATTATATTTTGATTTAATATAGAATTTAAAAGTATTTATTATTAATAAAATAATGCGAAATAATATATGGAGGAGAATTTCAACATTACAAAAATATTAATTTCAAATTAAAAAAATTATAGATGAAATATTAAAAATATGTATACATATATTTAAAATAAAAAAAATGTATTATACAAATTTATTTATGTAATAAATGTTTTGTAAAAGAAATAAATATTTTAAATTAAAAAAAATTGATTTTTACAAATTTACTTGTAGTAATTGTTTTATACACAAAATAAAAAATTTAATTAAAAAATGGTAGTGGTATTGTTTTGGGTGGGCAAAAAAAATTAAGATTAAATGCAAAATAAATAATAAAAATTATAAAAAAAAATTAGGAATCTTTAATCACGTGCATCTGCATGTATACAAAAAAAGAGAGAAATTTTGGAGGGCATGAATTAATACTAAGTTGTATTCTAGTTCAAACAATGCGATGGAATTTTTTAACTTGTATTCTGAATTAGTGTTAGGTTTAGATTCTTTTAAGGATCGCCATATTCTTTCAATTTTCTGGGTATGTAGTTCAGAATCAGTAAGGTCAACTAAATTTAATTTATGATTTATTTGAGCATGCTCATAACCATATTGCTCGATCACAAGATAGCCTCTCCAATAGTCTGTTATTATTCTAGTTTCTTGCACAATGTTTATTGTAATAAAATTGTGTAGAACAGATTTGTTTCTTCTTTTAGTTATAAATAGCCGTATTTCTTTTATTCTCCTGCAAATAGCTCCCACGACCAAAATATTTTCACCTGCGAGTACACGACCAGCATCATTTTTTCTGGAATATATATATATGGGTCTCGTTGATTTCTATTATATCCCTAGGTTTTCCCAGTTTTTAAATTGTTTGTGGAGAAATAAGCAATTTTTATTTCTACTTATTATTTGTTCGAACAACATCTGCGTAGTCAATTTCTAATTCTTCTCCTATTTCTCTTACACTAATATTTAAGCAATGCAAATACACGATTCTTAAAATTTTGGAACATGGGATGTGCGCTCCTACAAAGATGGACCCTGTATACACACCCTATGTCTTTCTGCACTCTCTAGCTGGACATCTGAACCTACCATTAATACCATGGCGTATTTTTTATGTTCCAAGTTCATTCTCCAATTGCATTCAGGACAATAAACCTTATTTTTCACTAGATTATTATCAAGAAAAAGCTTATAGGTAGATTCTTCAGTTGCTGTAGAAGCGATCAAAGCTACAAATTTATTCATGTTTTGGAGAGTTTTTTTATTTTTTTTTTAATTATATTTTAATTTTTTTTTATTAATTAATTAATTTATTTATTTATTTATTTTATATTAAATTAAATTAAAAAAAAAATTTAATATTTTTTGCCAACCCAAAACAACACCAATAAGAAAATACATTACAAATTTACTTAAAATAATTGTTTTATACACAAAATAAATATTTCAATTTAAAAAAATACTTTCCAAAATTTACTTGTAATAATCAAGTACAAGAAATAAATAATTTAAATAAAAAAAACATTTTTTTACAAATTTATTTATATTAATTATTATATAACATAAATAACTATTTTAAATTAATAAAATTTATTTTCTAAAAATTTAATTATAATAATTGTTTTATAACAGAAATTAATATTTTTCAATATAAAAATAGTTCTTACAAATTTACTTATAATAAATATATTCTACATGAAATAAATATTTTAAATTTAGAAAACACTTTTTAAAAATGAAAAAAAATACTTTTTAATAATTATTATATAGCAAAAATGAATATTTTAAATTAAGAAAATACTTATTATAAATTTAAGAATTAAAGTATAATAAGTGTTTTATACAAAAATTAAATAATTTAAATTAAAACAAAATTTTAACAAATTTACTTATAATAATTTTTATATAAAAGAAATAATTATTTTAAATCAGGGGTGGGCATACTACGCCCGCGAGTCGCAT
>CAKKLC010002515.1:59954-73094 GCA_918559645.1 Ceratonova shasta | reverse complement strand
TTATCGCGATTTTGTCGGCGCCATTTTATCAACGCGATTTTGTCGGAAAACATACTTCGCGATTTTGTCGGCGCGGTTTTGTCGGTGAACCCTTTTATTTTATATAAGTAATTCGCAATAATCAAGAAATAACTACCAGGCATGACTACCAAATAAAAAAAGTGCTGCAATAATGCAAAAAAAATCTTGTATATTAATACCCCCTATTGAATAAAAATATAATTAAAAATTAAAAAAAAAATGTTTTCTCTAGCGGGAAGGGGTCTATAGTAAAAAAATCCACAAAATCTTTTCCTTATCTACTATTTTCTGCTATTCCTTTTTTCTTCCCATTTTAAGGAGCAAATTTAAAAAAAAAACTAAAAAGCACTACAATGTACATAAACCATTTTTATCAATCGACATTTTTAATTCAACTAAATAATCCATTAGAAAAGTAATTATAAAATTTGGGATTATTTTCATAATTTCAAATTTTTCGGGGTTATTAAATTTATTTTTTTGCATTTAACTAGGGATCTACCATTTATATATACAGGAATACCTCGATTATCGCGGTTATTTGTTGCCGCAAAAAACAACAATAATCGAATCTGTGATAATCGAGATAAATAATGCATGTAAAATGGGTAATCGTTGCCAAGGATTTTTCAAATCTATTAATTAAATTTTGTATTTGAGTTAAAAAAGAAAGCTTCACGTAGAAAAAAAACATTATTCTTTAATTTTAATTAACAAATAAGGAGTAATTACATAAAATTATTCTTTCCTGGATAAAAACTGGTGTAGATTTGTCTAGTAGAATTTTTTCTTTCTTTTTTCTTCGTGTAAAACTCGATAGCAACGAATACCATTTTCAATTTCATGATGAACTTTCATTGATCGGTTAAGATTAGGATCGTCATTCAAAATTTTATTTTTAAAGATTTCAGCTACTTGAAAAATTTTGTCCATTTTTTTAGATAAATTTTAACGATCTTACATTAATTTTTTCATCATTATCACCCATTTTATCATCATAAACACGTTCTTTTTCAAAGTAAATTAGGTCTTCATCATCCAGTTCTTTATCATGTGACTGAAGCAGGTCCTGAAATTCACCTTTTTTTATTTCGGTTTGTCCTAGATCAAAGCCAAACTTAGTTAGGTCATTGATAAAACGGGTTACTTAATCATTAAATCCGTTTAACCCATTTCCACAATTTGAAATAATATTTTGCCACGCAGCTTTCAGGTTGCTAGATTTTACTTCACTCCATGCTTTCTTGACATTCTCAATGCAATTTAATACATTGAATGCCTTCCAGAATTCTGCAAGAGTCATATATTCATCTCTTGTGGTCATTTTTATTTCTTAAAGGAAAATTTTCTTTGTATGTAATACACCTTAAAGTATGCAATTACACCTTGATCCATCAGCTGTATGATGGAAGTAATATTATGTGGTAATAAATAACTTCTACATTCTTGCGCAAGGAATTCAGCGCTGTTAGATGACTTGGTGAATTATTTAATATCAACAAGATTCTAAAATCAAGATTCAATGACTTCAAGTATCTTTAAGCTTCGAGACAAAGACAGTTTTTAAACCAATCCTCAAACATAGTTTTTGTCATCCAAGCTTTTTTTATTGGATCTACAATGAACATTAAAAAAAATTTTAAAACAAACTTCTAAGAAGGTGAGGATTTTGTAAACGATAAATAAAGAAAGACGTTATCTTGCAATCTCCAGAAGCTTTGCCACATTCTTAAAGTTTTACACACTCTTTGGATACCATAATGCCTGGTTATGATTTTTCATTTTTTACTAGAAATGTTTTAGTGGGTATTTTTTTCCTAACAAGCCTGTTTCGTCAGCATTAAATATCTGATCATCGGTATAGTTTCCTTTTTAAATGATCTGTTGCAATTTACCAGGAAAACTAGCTTTTGCATTTTCATCGGGACTTAAAATTTCACCTTGTTCACGAACACTATGAATGCCTGATCAATTTTTGAACCGATCAAACCACCCTGAAATTGCAGAGAATGTTTCTTCCAATACTGATACCGAACCATTTTTACTTTCTAAGTGTTTTCTTTTTACGGTTTCAATCAAATTAATTGTTTTTATTTTTATAGTCGTTTGACTAAGAGGAAATCTCTTTTGTTTATAATCTTCTATCCACACTAACAATAGCGTTTCTATTTCATTCATAAGATGGCTTCTTTTTCTCGTAGTTTGGGACTCAGATGAGCTCGATGCACTTTGTCCTAGTTGCTTATAGTTTGTAGAATGTTCTAAAATATGGCCAACAGTTGATTCATCTAGACAATACTCTCTTGCAATTTCGGGGTTAGTTATGCCTGCTTAATACTTATTTATGATATGAAACTTTGCTTCTAAGCTGATCACTATAAGTTCATTAATTAAATCTGCATACTTGATACCACCCTTGTTTTTTTTATCTTTCATTGTAGGGGTAAATAAGTAGAGAAATAAATATCCACAAGTACTACAGTAAAATGGGGACACTTACTAGTGAGTGGTGAGCATCCGCCGTCGGAAAAAAATGAAGCACTAGTAAAGGCAGTGCTACCTGGACAGTGTTTACTCGAACTAAAAGCAATGTAATGGATTACATCTCGCGTCCGCGATAATTCAAATTTTGAGAGGTATAATTAGGATTTTAACATCATATGATAAACCGCAATAAATAGAGAATTGCAATAATTGAAAACCCAATAATCGAAGTATTCCTGTATAATAAATATAAAATTACCTAAAAGCGCAAGTGCGTATTCTGTCTTGTAGCAAAAAATATTTTAGTCATTTCGTATTTTAAATAAAATTTCGAAAATTAAAATTTTTCTGCAAATAGTTTAAAAGTTTTATAATTCTAGAATTATCTGTTTATCAGTAAAAAAATTTAATGAGCTTTAAGATTATATATGCTCAGCGCATGTTCAACTATTATAATTTTAAACTAAAATTGTATTCCTTTTTTTGACATGCATACTTGGTCACACATATTGTTTAAAAATTAAATGAATTAACTTCAATCCTTAATTAAAGTTAAAAATAATCCAAATATTTGTTTATAATTAATTTAGACCTCAAATTTCATAATCATATTATAATAAATTTAAATAATAATTTAAATTTTTAATACCAAATTCATAGAATAAACGTTTTCAATTAAAGGCGGCAAAACATATCCTTTTTAACGCATTCTCCTTGTGAATTTGTTTATAAAAATAAAAAAATCGAAGCTTTTAATAGAAAATACTAAAATATCACTCTTGATTAATTGTTGTTAACAATATTGTAGCTGGGTCACAAATATTCCCTAACAAAAAATGGACAAAAATGCTATAAGAGCAAGCATCAAAAAGGAATTGCAACCTTACTTTGATCAAATTGAAGAAAAACTTTACAAAATGGTAATCAAAAACCAAGAGTGTACTTTTAATCAAATTTTAGTGGAAGAAGAAATCAAAAATTTGAAAAAGCTAAAAGACTCTGGTTCTGACATCTCTGAAAGTCCCTTAATGAGAAGACTTTCCAGCAAACTAGATAAATTTGACTTGAATATTTTAAGAAGAGGGAGTTCAACAGAAAAACCTGTACATTGAAAATTATTTTAAGATAATCGATAAGATAAAGTTTAACAATATAATGATTGATAATACGTCACATAATAAGACAATTTGGTCATTGGCGTCTTCCATTATTAAGCACCAAAAGGTCATCTTAGTTTCGGGTTCTGAAGGTATTTGCTTTCAAACTAAAGTCAGATTATTTTTAATTTTATAACTAATGCATTTTAGATGGGACATGTAAAGTATGGCTGAGCGAAGAAAACACAGGACTTACAACTCCCCTAATTTCTTATGAGAATCACAACTCACCAGGTATTGTATTTAGACCTTTAGTTTATAGTGTTGATATTAATCCATCTAACAAAGAAGTCATTTGCTCTTCAGACGCAAGTGGTTTCATCAACATTTGGTCATGTCGCAACATCTTAGACGACATATCTGACAATGTAGCTAAAAAAATTTAACTATAAAAAGGTTGCTGAAGGAACATCTAAAGCAATATTTGTTAACAAAAAAGCACTTCATGTTTACAAGGGTGATGAATCTCCTATTTTCAATGTTAATTGGATTTCCGATGATAAAATTGTGTCTGGTGCCCATTCTGGGTATATAAAAATCTGGGATGCTTTCAAAGAACAAAATATTTTGACATTTTCCGGACATAAAGGATCCATTACGGATTTGTCTTTATTTCCGTCACTTCACCTGCTGGCAAGTACATCTGAAGACCGTTCAGTAAGAATATGGGACATAAGATCCCCTGATAAGTATGATATTGTTAAAGATGCTCATAAAAAGTATATTTTTATACATTAAAGACTCATCAACTGTGTTGACGTGCTTACGGACGAGATGTACTTTCTAACTGGCGGCAAGGATAAGCTAATCAAAGTTAATGTGATTTTATTTTTTAGTTGTGGGATTTAAGGCATTTGCAGGAACCAGTAAGGACAAAGAATTTTGGTTCTCAAATTAATAAGTAATATAGAAAGTAAAAAAAAAGAATTTCAGTATTTCGACAAAAAGATTACATTTGTATAACTGAAGAAAACGGACACGTTTGGATTATAAAAAACAATTTGGAAAGATTGAAGGAGTTGACATCAATGAACAAAGTAATTTATATTAAAAATATTAGAGAAAGAATTTACTTCGGAAATTTCCTGTATTATGTTCTACTTGGATTCCAAAGTTACATGATTTTGCATCAAATAGTGTTGATAAAATACCAAGTTTAGCGGTTGGTTCAATAGACGGACGTATTTACTTTTGGTCAATGAAGGAAACACCTTAAATTATAAATTTTATTGTTGGATCAGTTTGAAGTATATTTAAATTGTTTGAGCTGGAAGAGATTGAAATGTAAGATTTATAAACTAATGAGGTTTAAATTTGTTACTTGTTTCCATATTTTTGAAATTATCAATTATACAATAACAAAATCATATGTAACAAATTAGAAATTATAATAGACTATATCTTTGGAAAAGTAATAAAATCTTTTTCATTTATTAAATGATTAATTTGAATTTAATAGAGGTGAATAATGAAAAATTTAGAGCTTTTTACATTTTTTTTCAAAAATAAAAATTTTTGAAGATCCATCAACAATATAATATTAGAGAATAAAAAGAAAATGGAAGGTTATGGTAAAGCAATATGTTTTAAAATCACACTATAAAGATTAGGAGTTATATAAAGGAAACATACAATGACTTAAAAATAAAAATTTTCAAATTTCTTCTTGGAGGTTTACAAAATATCAATTCGGTCAAAATTTATTCATAGAGAAATCTAAAAAATATCACTAAGAATTTGCATAGCAGTAGCTTTTATTGGCATTTTAAAAATAATACAACAGAAATTACTGTAAGGTATGTGTTCTAGGTAGTATGCCTTTAATGGCAAATTGTTTACACATAATCAATAAAGTAACACTAATTATAATAGAAATTTATAAAAGTTTAAGTAACTCATATATCTTTATCTGTACCCAATTAACTTGGCTAAAAGTTCTACAAATTTGTAAAAAATCAACCAAATGTCACATAACTTTTACACTGCTAACAAAAAGAAAATTAATAAAAAAATTTGGATCGATGAAAATAAAATTACAAGAAAAAATCAATAAAATTAAAGTAAAAGAAGTATGGGTTCATAGGGGTTTTTCGGCGGTTTTGAAACATCTTAAATCCCCTTACAGATGGTAGAAAATCAATAAAAGAGATTGTAGAAGAAAATAACTTTTACAAAGACAAGTAAAAAGAAAATTTAAATATAACCGAAACCTTTGTATATCAAATAACTACAGACATAACTTTTCAAAATAAAGTTTTAGCCAGACTAGGTATCTTTAAGAATTAGGTCCTTTGTCCAAACTGGAAGAAAAATACTTATTTAAATCTATAAAAAAGAAAAACAGTACCTGATGTTTATTACTGATCTTGCACTAAGCCATGTAAGTTTTCGAGTATTCTTTGAACGAATAGTTTGTTTGAAGGTTCAAAACTGCCAAGGAAAAAAATACTTTTAATAATTTATAAATACATCTAAAGAATTTTATTTATAGAAATAGTAAGAGAATTGGAAGTGGACAGAGGGACGGTTTTAGAATATGCCGATCTTGTAAAAGAAGTAATAGCCGAGGATTTAGCGAATAAGTATAATAAAATGGGAGCAGAAAAAAAATTATCGAAATTGATTAGAGGATTTTCTTTAAACCGAAATTACATAGAGGGAGATTGACCAATGCTCAATGGATTGTTGGTGGATTTGAAAGGGGATCAAAGAGATCTCTAATTATTCCAGGAGAAGACCAAGATACAGAAACAATTAAAACTCTCATTGTTGAAAATGTTTTGCCAGAAAGTATAATAATAACAGATCAATGGAGAGCGTATAAAAAAGCTCTGAATTAACTCAATCTATACGAACATAAAACGGTTAAGCACTTCATTAATTTTGTTTCTCCTAAAGATCCATCTGTTCATACGCAATTAATTAAAGGAGTTCGGTCTTTAATGAAAAGATTTCTGAGAGAAAATCCAGGAATATCAAAAGAAAAACATGTCGAATATCTTATCCAGTATATTTTTGAACATAGGTATGAAAGTGAAAGAAGAATTAATTGTTTATTAAAGATATTAAAATCACATTTTCTAAAAACAATTTTTTTATTTCTATTTTGTCAACATTATTTTTTCTTGAATTTTTTTTTCAACACCGGTGAGAAATCTCAAAGTCACTGAACACCCCGCATGAACCCAATTAGGTTTTTTAGTAAATCAAACTTGTTATCCAAAAGCCAAACAAATTCAGTCAAAAAATCTGGATCAGTGAAAATTTTAATTATATCTTATTAGAAGAAGTTTTCTAAATCTTTTAAATGTAAGTTAGTTACTTCTAATTATTAAAAAAACTATACTAACACTGAAAAACTCTAATTTGAAGCATTTGACAGTAGAATTGTGTAATACGTCATAAAATTGTTACCACAATTTGGGTATAATGAAATTTATTTATACCTTTGCATAAGCTTAATATAGTTGTTAAAATCGATCTTTATATCCTCTGTAGCTAGCCTAAATGTATGGTCTTGAATTTTTAGAAAAAGTTATTTTATACTCCCAATACTTTCAATAAAACTAAATACACCATTACTAGACTATTTACATGTTACCATCAGTTAAAAAATCTAATATAAAAGCAAGACTAACATCTTTTGTTTTTCTTTAATTTTGTCCTTATTGCATTTAAAAATCAGTAAGAAACAACTGCCATTTTTCAATCTTTTCTTATAATTCTCCAACAAATCTTTCCTAAAAAAATTCTAAGATTCACATCAGCTAGTCCAGGAAATAATTTGTTCTTCTTTTCACATGACAATTTTTATAGCAAGGTCTGTAGGATTGAAAGGAGTATATTTTTAATAATAATGCTGTTTATCTTTATAAAAATTAAAATATTAAACCGTTGGTTTTATAACAGTGCAATTTTGACCAATAAGAAATAGCTGTTCCTCAGAAAATAATTTGTTCTACTTTTTACACGACAATTTTTATAGCAAGGTCTGTAGGATTGAAAGGAGTATATTTTTTATAAAAATTCTGTTTATCTTTATAAAAATTAAAATATTAAACCGTTGGTTTTACAACAGTGCAATTTTGACCAATAAGAAATAGCTTTTCCTCAGAAAATAATTTGTTTTACTTTTTACATGACAATTTTTATAGCAAGGTCTATAGGATTGAAAAAGGAGTATATTTTTAATAAAAATGCTGTATATCTTTTTAAATATTAAAATATTAAACCGTTGGTTTTACAACAGTGCAATTTTGACCAATAAGAAATAGCTGTTCCTCAGAAAATAATTTGTTCTACTTTTTACACGACAATTTTTATAGCAAGGTCTGTAGGATTGAAAGGAGTATATTTTTAATAATAATGCTGTTTATCTTTATAAAAATTAAAATATTAAACCGTTGGTTTTATAACAGTGCAATTTTGACCAATAAGAAATAGCTGTTCCTCAGAAAATAATTTTTAATCGAGTATTTTAAAAGTATTTTTTGAATAGCTGATCTTTTTTCTAGATTTTAGAAGCAATATTGACTTGTTTCTTCCTTCAAGGTTCTGTTGAATCAATAATTTTCTTAAACTATTATTTAATAACATCTATATAACAAAGATAAGTGACTGGTTTAACTCAAAGTGCCAAAAACGTCAATATAGCACTTCTGTACATAAAAAAAACTTTTCAGAAATTTTAGATATAATTGTATCTATATTGTTTCAAATTAGATTTAATATGTGGAAGCACATTTTTTATTAAAATAAAGTATAAACTCTGTTTCTTTGTTAGTATTGCAGCTCTTGTAAGAAATTTGGTAATGTTAGCAATTTACCATGTTTTTAAATTATTATTATTATCGTTCTGTTTTTCTACATCAGAAGTTTTATTTAGAATCAGATTTTTGAGAAAATGAAGGTCTTTTTACAAAGATTGATGTATTTAAAGTTACTTTAACACTAAATTTGAACTAAAAGTTGTAGTCTGGATAAAATTTAAAAACTTTTCTGCTAAAATAATTAGACTGTAGGCTAGTTATTTAACAAAAAGATAAATTACCTTCATCTTTTTTAAGTACCTTATCATATTAAATAAGTTTGAATGTCAAAAGAATGCTTGTAGCTAACCAACTAGATATCTGCAATAGTAGATACGTATCCTACTTAATATAACTTATCATAAATCTTGGTATTCATTTATAAAAAACCAGCATCAATTTTATCATTTTTGATCTACTGAAAACGCAAATTAACACATTTAATAATTATTTGATTAAAAACTGGTTACTCAAATGTAGATATTGACTTGACATCTTCAATAATTTAGCAAAAGGAACAGACATTAAAATTTTAATATTGTTATTAGCATAAATTTGAAAATTGGGTGCATTCGGATTAAAGGGCACTTTTTATATTAATTTGCGCTTTTGAAAAAATAATATTAATGGTAAAAAAAATCATTTTATGTTCAAAATACTCAATAGTTGGTAAAAAAGTTCCGTACTTTTGTATTTATACTCCCATAGAAATTGACTAAGATAATCTGAATATTAGATTTGTGATATTCCTACTCTTTGTAGTATTGATCTCTTCAAGTAACTCCAAAGGCCTTCAACTGATTGTGTATAAAAACTTGGGTAGTCTGGATCCACAAAATTGATAAAATAGTTGACACTTTTATACTCAAAATCGAAGAATCTCTAATTTCCATGGATCAGGTTCTCCATTTATCCGTGATAGTGGTAGTTCCCGACAATATACAATCATAAATGATCCGTTTCAGTGTCTCTGCATTTCTTTGCTCTTTAGGTGTAATAAACGCTTTTTTCTATCCTCTTTCTACTCCTCTGACATACCATTATCACATAATCGCACCCCATGGTTATATTTTCTTTTAAAGGAAAAACTTTCATCTATATCTACTATTTTGCTTGTACCATCTGAGTTTATTCCGCCGATCTTGACATTTATATTCATCATAAATTACTTCTCTGACCATTTTAAAATATACTGACACACTATCTTGATCTATTTGAAGCTTATGAGCAATCTCTTCAAAAAATGATGGCTTTATGTATTTATAAATGAGTAAAAAAACAGCTTTTATTTTTAATCTAGTGCTCTGAATAAAGCTATATTTTTTCACACTACAGGACAAAAGACAAGTTGACGTACACATCCAGTAAAATCCGTAAATTGTTGGTTTACGTTTTTTGTATGCCGTTCGGGTACTATTCTTACATTTTGTGCATATCATTGTATTAGCAATAATCTTTAAACGTTCCCAAAAAGATATTAGCATTATATGGAGTTATCATATGCGGTGAAATAAAGGCTCCCAAAAAGTTTAATGTTCTCAACTGTTCATATGTGTACAGATTTTCGGGATTTATGAGTTCTTCTTTAGAATCTTGAACCATATAAAGTTTACCTAAAACATTTTCAAAAGCGTTTATTAATCCCCAGAGCTCTATTAACCCGCATGCGGCAAAATTGTGATTAGCATAAATTTTTTTTTGGCATAGTATTTTAACTTTAATTCTTTATATTAGTTAGTTTGATACATTATCATCATTCAATAAAATTAATTTCTTTGTTATGTGAGTAGTGATATGCTTTTAGCATATTAGAAATTTTTTTTGCCACTGCATAATAGCATTTTTTGCTGGAATCAGCATAGAGGTGACTGAAATGTTTATAACGAAGTGATGGTAGCATAAAGGTTTATTATTAAAATATAAATAATTTTGATAAATCCAACTCAAACATTTTACTTTTTGTAACATGGCTTAGTTTACTAAAAATCTTAGGATTAAGTCACTTTAGTGGCGCGCAGATTAATCAAGTAACCTTTACGGCCCTACGGATTAAATTTTCAAGAAGCTGCACATTAAATAAAAAAATGAAATAAAAAAAAATTCTACATAAATTTACCCTTTAATTTCTTATTTATGTAAATAATTGTATTTTTTATTTATATGCCAGTTATTAAATGTCTTTCATAAATATTTCGTCAAGAAATTTGCCAAGACTCGTAAATGGTAAGACAAACCATGTCATTAAATTCTTTATAACCAAAGAGGTATTTAATAGTCATAAACCTGCCTCATTCATATGAATATTTTACCCAGTCAAAAAAATATTGATGGATGTGCGTACCGATGTATGTATAAAAAATTTAAAAATAAAAAAACTATACATCAATAAGAACTGGCACTATTTTTGAGGTGATACGCCTTCTCCTAAAAGTGTGTTTGTATTTGTTTTATTATTTTGCTATGTAGAGAACAAGAAAGGAGGATATAAACAACTTTTTTGATGCTCTTCAATTATAAAGTTTTTATTTTCTTAATTGCAATCCTGTGCTATAAGTAAGGATGTTAAAAAGGCTCAAGTTGATGAATTATTGTTCAGGTAAAAGTCGAAATACCATGTTAGTAAAATGTTCTAAAATGAACTTTGGCTTGTGGACATGATTGAAACTTTATTAAAATCATACAAAATCACGCTCACACTGGTTGAAAATAGGTACGCTCTTATATTGCTTCCTTTTCTTATACACTATTTGGCACCATTACCACTTATTGTTACTGATCAATGGGCAGCTTATAATGAGATCCATAAGTCTTTGGCTTTGGAGCATTTAAAAATGAATCATAAGCTGCATTTTGTTGACACAACTACAGGTTCTCATACACAAAGAATATAAAGCATGTAAGGAATTTTTAAAGGCAAGGTGAAAGAAATGAGAGGCACTCTTTTATTATCTTTAGAAAACTATATGCCTGAATGGATGTGGCCATACAATCATAACAAAAATGGTAACCATGCAATTTTTGATTTAATAAAATAACATAATAACAACTTATTTTATTTCTAATTTCTTTTGCTTAATTTATTAAAATTTAACTGTTTTAATTTTGTTTACAGTTTATTTTTTTATTATTAGTCATTTTCATACATTTATTTTGGACCCTTACAACTTACTTTCACTGCCCAGGGCCACGAAAGTGACTTGATACAAATCTTATTACATTTTTTTCTTACTTTGAGATTCAGTTGCTATTCAAACTTTTTGTTTTTCTTTCCATTTTTTGCCTTCTTATTATTCAACTCAAAAAGTTATTTAAAGCTGCTTTCATTGCTTTTTTCTAATATTTATTTAAGCGTAAAAATCTCTGAATTTACAAATTTAAAAGGAATATTATGCCTATTGATTTATTTTTTCTTTTTTTTTGATAACGGAAACTAAGTTTCCAATTATTATTTTTTGTAAATTTTAATAAGACCATTTTTGTGATTTAAAGATTCTTAGCAACGTTAAAAAATGAATAAACTTTATAAGTAATGCCAGATATATATATGGAGAAAATCAATTGTTATATTAATACTTACTCTACAAAATAAAACTTTTTTATACTTGATTATATTTAAAAACACTCTTTGAATCTAATTTTGACTAGCAAATGCTATTTAATAAATATTTAGTTTAATCTAACCATTTATCTAGTGCAAAGGTGTTCAAACTTTTTGATTCGCGGGCCATTTTTTCGATTTAATTCGTCAGTGGGGGATAAGCATGGTACATATTTAAGTTAACAAAAATTTTAAGAAAGGTAGCTTGAATTTTTTAATAGTAAATTACGGCTCCAAAAATGATATAAAAACGTTTATTAAATATACAATAACAAAAATTCAGGTAACCTTCAATGGGAATGGTGGAACTGGGATTTTTCCCGGAGAGTTTCTTCAAAGTTCGGATTTAGATCTGAAACGCCAATAATTAGCAATGATTGCAAATGTTCATCTGATAAATTTGTCCTGTATCTGGATTTGAGATATTTCATCCTAGAAAATGATTGTTTGCACACTTATGTAGTGCCATAAAAAGAAATATATTTACTAGCCAATTGCTTTAAAATAGGAAAATTTTTTGCGTCGAAAAATTTGTAAAACTCGATCAGATTTTCTTCCTTTTATTTGCTCTTGATTTGACGGCTAGCTTAAAGATCAATTATTTTTATTTGAAATTGGCTTGAAACATCATTAATGTAGCATTCATATGGATTTTGAAAGAGACTAATTTCCCTTGAGTTTATTTCAAGATCAGAAAATGGGTTTGAAATTGATGTTTTAAATCTGCGATTACTTTTACTGCAAAAAAGGTTGGAAATATTGAGTCAGTTTCCGTACTAAATTTTTCACAGCACGTAAAATGTGAAAAATTACGATTATTAATGTGATTTTCGAGCAATATAAGCTTGACTCTGAATGCTTTGATTTGCTCAAATAAATCACAAATCAATTTTTTTTTCCTTGCAGCTTTAATTTCAAGTTATTTACTTGTTTCACTATATCTGCAAAAATTGCTGATTTCCAAATCCATTCTGCATCTGATAAAAGCGGCTCGGGGTTATTCATTTCCGCAAGAAAAATTTTAATTTCCTCTCTAAGCTTAAAGAACTGCAGTAAGACTTTGCCGCAGCTA
>CAKKLC010002515.1:33645-44827 GCA_918559645.1 Ceratonova shasta | reverse complement strand
CATTGCCAACTTTGAAAGTTCTATTTTGCAAGCCGCTAAAAAAATTCGATTCAGAGCAAAATTTTAGGTTTTTTTGTTTAAAAATAAAATTATTTGAATACCGAAATTTTTTATGCTTTTCATCATTTTTATTTTACTTGAATTTCAACTTTTTTAATATTGTAATGTTTATTGACCCTTTTAAAAACTTCAATAAAATAAATAGTATCACAGTTTTACAATTAATGTTTCGTTTCCTATCTTACAATAAGTATATTGATTAATACAAAGGCACTTAGATTTGAAGTAAATAATAGTAATATAGAGACCAATCGTAAAAAGATGACCTATGCTGTTTGTATTTGGTAGGTATAACATGATAGATAGGTAATTATAAGGGTACCCAAAACAAATTGAAATCTGGCATTCATTATAACGAATTTTCAGTATAGCGAAACATATTCTTTGGTCCCGTAAACTTTTTTTTTACTAAGTAACGTCTATTTATATTAAATTTTTTTTATTCTGATTATAATATTGAAATAAATAAATTTTTGTATTTTTTTTATTTACCACATTAAAAAAAGTAAAAAAAATTAT
Source organism: Ceratonova shasta (assembly GCA_918559645.1). NCBI lineage: Eukaryota > Metazoa > Cnidaria > Myxozoa > Bivalvulida > Ceratomyxidae > Ceratonova > Ceratonova shasta. Next base: position 44,248 of record CAKKLC010002515.1, on the reverse strand, counting down.
AATTTTAAATTTATTAATTTTTCTTACAAAAAAATATTGTATACTAAAATAAATGGTAAAAATTACAAAAGTTTTTTCTGCATTTGTAAGAACAGCGTACTAAATATATCAATTAAATTATACAAAATCTCGAACAATATAAGCTTCCAAAGTTATATTCTTAAAATTTTAAAATTTCAACTTCATCATTTAGAATCAATTTTTCATTCGGAATTGTTGAAATTGAAAATTGCTTTAATTATTATTGAATTTTTACACATTTATTAATTTTGTTTATAACTAATATTCTCTAAATTAAATATATTATATTCATACTTGAACATTGTATACAATCTTAGATGATATCCTATATTCCTAAAAGTAATTTATTAATTTAACATAATTATCAATTTCTTCTTCAATTCCCCATGGGATTTTCAAATATGCTTCCTATTAATGTTTTAAAGCTGTACTATTTGTAGGCTGGGTTTATAAAATGATATAAAAATAACCTAAAAGTTCAATTATCATACCATATATATTTTAGTAGAGTTTACAGTACTAAATACTTTCTAAAACTAGCTTTATAAATACAGTTGGCTTTAAACATAACAAGTTTTTTCTTTTAGAAATAAATGTAAACTAGTTATTATAATAAAATTACAATCGTTTTATTTTCTCCAACCAAAAAATGCTAAAAATAATGTTATGTTACTTTTAAGTTGTTTTTTCTGATTATTTTTGCAATGTCATCATTAGTACCTGTAATTTTGTTTCTAAACTGATTAAATATAAACCAGTTTGTACAGAATTTTCAAGGAGCTGATAGTTGAAAAATAAAAAACAGATCTTCACTAATAAAAACATAAGATTTAGCTTCTATCTTCTAATGTATTAGGAAACAAGTGAAATTATTCACAATAACAAGATTACAGTAAGAATTAGAAACATAGTAGTAAATTTTTTAATTATACTTTTACCGTATTTAACTTATATGATAAGAATTTGAGGTTATTTAAGTGTAAATGAATATTAATAAATAAAGTGACAATTTTCAGAATTATTAGCTTCAAATAAGATTATATGTTATCATTAAATTAAAATTGAATGAAATTTTTTTATTTAATACCATATAGGACATTTATAAGTCATTCATTTAATTTCATTCTTGAAATAGAAAAAAAATATGTCACTTGTATAACGATAATAGAAAAAAATAATTGAATAAAAGAGTTACTATTTAGAAAATATCAAGCTCATGAAATTAAAATATTGTCATGAATTGAAAAATATGACAAATAAAATAGTTTCTAATGATACAAACTTGAGTTAGGATGTATATTACAAAAATAAAGAAACATTTTTTTAATTAATGAATTTAAAGCATGTTTTAACACATAAAGTTTTAAATATTGTCATATTAAGGCTTGTTTAGCTAAGCAAAATAAATTTTATTCATCCAAAAATCTAAATTATGTATATTTACCATAAAAAAAGCTTTTTAATAAATGTGAATATTTAATTTTGTTATAAAAAAATTTAAATAGATTTGATCCATTTAAGCATCAAACTACTGAGGTGGAAGATCTCAGACTTTTAAAACGACGATATAATTAATTTTGTATTAATAATACGCTCTCAATATTAAATAGACCTTGTAAAAGTTGTCTTACTATGATAAGGGGGTTATTATTTTGTTTTCTTAGTTAGGAAAGTGGTTAGATGCATGAAAAAAAACTTACAAAATTTCCAGTATAATTTAGAATAAAAGTTATTAAAATTTATGAAATATGAACGGCTTTAAAGCACTTAAATAGCCATGGGTTCAAATCTCTTAAAAACACCAGGGAGGAGGTTTTTGCTGTAATTCTTGAGGTTATAGATGTAAATACTTTGAATAGGCTGATATTAAAACATTTGCACCTAAATTGAATACTTATTTCTGACGTATGGTAGGGTTATAACAAATCATTAAAAAAATCAAAAACTACACCTATTATTGGGTCAATCCAAGTATTAGTTTTTAAAAGTCCTGAAGGAAAGGATACTAATAATATTATATTAAGGAAAATGGAACAGCGTTAAAAGATCAGTACCTGTTATAGATAAAGTAAAAAAAATGACAAAAAATATTGTTTTAATTTAGATGGCTTAAACAAAACAAAGTCAGACTTTAAGAATTGCTTATATATCCTAGTACTGTGCGAAATATAATGCCCAACTCGATTCGATATTTGTCTCAATTTTTTGCATTTTTTTCATAATTATTTATATAATTTGCTATTGCATTGTTTTATGCCGTTGGCGTTTTGCAATTTTAATCATATTTCATTGTAAATAATGTTATTGTAATTATACAATAAATAATGTTGTTACCATTCCATTACAAATATGGATAGTAATTTACCGTATAATGCTGTATTCATTGTGCCGTGAAATTTTTAACTGTCATCATGAGAACACACAAAATTTGACTCTTAAAACTTAGTCTAAAATCTTTTAATTTACTAATCTCTCACGATATTAATTACTCATAATTTTATTAGAAATTTAAAAATGTATATAATTAATTTACTCGAAAGAGTCAAGTCAACAATCCACTAATAGAACAATCAAGTTAGTTTAATTCTATAGTTCAGAGAGCAATATATTTAGAGATTTTTATGTAGAAATGTTAATTCAGATACGTTCTCTTGGAAGATAGTTGCAAGCCTTGCACTGAATATGTTGCCTGATACTGAGTTTAGATGTTCAACCTTTACCTGTGTGACAGGTATAAACAAAAAACATCTACTCAAACAAGATAACATTGGCAATAAATGCTGCCAATTCTTCTACCATTCAAATAAATCTCTTTTTCCTGCCCAGTAATTCTTCAGATTTATAGTAGCTAAACTCCTGTTTCAACGCTTGTTCAGTAACAGAGCCGGAATCAAACTTAAGGAATGGTTGGGTTGATATTTCCTTAGCCAACTTATCAAATACTTGCCAAATATCCAGCATTATCTTTTTTTGAATATCAGATGAGGAATCGTCTACCTTGTTGCATTTATCCATGACTTTGCTATCATCTCAAAAATCTACTGACCACTCCTTTTTGACACTTTTCAGATATTCTAACTTGCTTAATTCAGAATTCCAGAAATCTTTAAATTCTTCTTCAATTGTTGTTATTTGCTTAGATTAAAACAAACATTTCTTATCATTAGGTCTAAGTAGGTACACATACTGTGTGGACTTGTCTAATTGTAGTTTTTTAAGTAGAGATCGATTTTATTGTAAAGCTCCTTTCTAAAACCAATACTAAAGCCCCAATTTGACACATTTCCAGTAAAAATCACTAAATGTTCTTGTGAGAAATATATCATTGGAATCACTAATGACCTGGAGGGGTACCTTTTATCTGAACTGACTCTTGTAGTTTCTTTTAAGTACACCAAAGTATTCTTATAGCCCTCAAGTAATTTCTACTTATTACTGGTAAGTGCTGAAGTTGATATGTTATGAGTGACCATATATTTTTAAATAAAATTTCTCTACTCCTTTTAACGCTGCAACATATAGTAGAAGCTGTTCCAATTAGTTTTGCAACTTTTATCAAATTCCAGAATCTTCTCACTTGCTAGTTCTCTCTTTCTGTCCAGTCGTTCCCTGGCTACGTTTGAGTGATAGTAATAGCTCACTATGCTATTCGAAGAGCAAAGCATGTCGTCAATTCCAGACATGTTACCACTACATGCGATGTTGCTAATTGCATTGAGTGTGCAAAACATTCCATATTGTACCATGAGCTCTTTTTTAAAGCAGATTTAAAATAGCTCTATTGTCACGAATACAGAATATAGGTATTGTACCAAGCTCAGGAAGCGATCAGTCATTGCTTATATATTCTAGCATTGCAAGAATTCTGTCTGAGGTTCTGCCAAGGAAAAAACTTGTTTTCAAGAGCTAACATTTAGAGCTTGATGTTACCATTTACAAATGATAAGGTAAATGTGATTTATGAATCTTAGAAACATGAAGACTACATGCAAGTAGTAATTGCATAAGGTAATTTGACTAAAGTTATTTCATCTTTTATCGTATTTATAATACGATGTCTAATCTTTCCATACATATTTGGAATAACTTGTCTGGAGAAGTTTGTTTTGTGTACAAGTTCATACAAAGGCTCCAAAATCCTTAGCAATCTTTGAAAACTGCAATCATGCACAATGTTGTACGGAAGGAAGTCCAGTGCCATCATTTCACCAATAATTGTTATTATTGCAGTTGACCACCTGTCAGATAGTAGTTTCTTACTTTTTACATAGTTGTCCATAGAACCAGCATTGTCAGTGCTTTTTGTGGCACTTTAAGCACCTTAATTGACTCTAGCTATTCCTGCATCCTGTTCTATGCGGATCGAAACCTTCAGCTCTTGCAATTTCTTCATAACAGAAGGATAGTATCTTTTTTAATGGTGCCTCATGTTGGCTGTCGTTTGCGTGGGATACTGAACTGTTGAATTGGACTATTTCTCCCTTTTGCATAATCGAGTAATGTCCATTATCGATTTTTTTCTGTTAAAATAGTTCCAAAGTAAACTTCTTTAGGATATAGTTTTTATTTTTTGAATTTAAAACAAAATGTAATGGAGATTAACGAGTGAAAAAAAGGTGTCATGGTCATATAAATTAGGAATTTGTTTCATTCGTTTTACAAAAAAAAAACAAGACATATTGCCTCAATTTTGCTTTGCAAAAATCGGAAATTATAGAAATTTTTTTTTATTTCGAGATGTTTGGTACATTTTTGCAAAAATCAAAATGTGAAAAAAGGTTTAAATCGATTATGATATCTCAAACATTATATCAAAATAAAATCAAAAATTATATTTTGTCACAGTACTATTAGACACCCTAAATGCTTAAATAGATTATTTAGCGTTGTTTTTAAAAAAAAATAGTGTTTTTTTAATAGATTTTAACCGGGGTATTTAAGTTCATTTCAACTATTTAAACTATAAAATTTCAGAAGCTAATCAACATTTTTTATAAATGATTCAATAATTTATTACAAGAAGAAGTAATTATTAAAGTTTTTTTAATATACAAGTTCTTCTAAGAATACATGTATGTTTCAAAAAGTGTTATGGATATATTTTTAAATAAAACCCAGTTCGTTTCATTGGTTATATAATCGTATGTAAATACAACAAAGTTTATTATAAAATAGTTCGGGTTCACACTAAATCTTGTAATTTTAATATATATACGAAAAAAAAAATTAATTTTTATTTTTGTTAAACTTAATTCTGGTTTAAATACTCAAATAATTTAAATTACTTGGATTGGTTCAAAGTTGATATTTAAAAAAAATTATTGTTTGTTGGTATTGTAATCTTATTTCTTGAATAATTTGATTTTTAAAAATTATAATTTCAAAGGGTGTTTTTCTTCAAGATTGAGATTTTAATAGTTTATTATAACTATAAAAAATCTATTTAATTATTGGAAGGGGCTTTAATACACGCTGGTTTTTTTTTATAAAATTTGTAGACAGAAACAAAATAATAAATTTGATAATTCAATCGAACCATATTTTATTTATTGTTAAAAATTGTTGACTACATTTTATAACAATTTTATTAATTCTGTTCATCTTTTTCTACCTCACCTAATAACTGTAGAGTAACATCTTTATTAGTTTAAACCAGTGATTGTCATAACGTGTTCCGCGAGATTTTGAGCACTAACACTAGATATTATCAGATTTTTAAATTTCACCAACGGATCTTCCGGTTTCTTTCATATAAAGTTCATTCAGTAAAGTAATGTGAATAAAATTGTGCTGAATTTTTTCAAAGATCGAATTTTTGTTTACGTTTCGATTTTATTTGAATTCTGTTAATAAAGGTAAAATTTAATTATATTCTCTCATAGTTCCTCGTTATAAATGATTTAAAATTACTTTAAAAAAAATTTATAATTTCGGGATGGATAAATTGCTTAAAACCATAACGAATGCATAAAGTAGTCAGCGTACTTTAGCGACTGCCGAGAAGAAACTAAAGTAAAACGATGAATAAATCAATATGGTTTTATTGCTCTGCAGATCGAGAGACTCCTTTATGCGTAGTCTGCAACAAGACTCTTCAGAATTCGTCAGTGGCTCCGGTTAAGCTCAAAAGACATTTCGATTCTAATCATAAAGCTCATGCTGCAAAACCTAAAACATATTTAAAAAAACTTGGTAACCATAATAAGAACCAAGTTAAACAAATGAAAACTTTCATCAAAATTCCATAAAAGACCCCCCTTTAAGATATAAGATTGCACAACTTTTGTGCAAAAATAAGAAATCCCACATCAAAGTAGAAATTCTGATTCTGCCAGAATTTTTAATTGCAGTTGAAGCCATGATTGGCACTAAGTTTTTTGCTCAAGTAAAGAAGATTCCTTTGTCAAACAACACCGTTTCATGACGAATTCAGGCCACGTCCGATGACATAGATGCTCAAGTTCAAGATATTTTCAACGACACTAATGATCCATTTGGCTCTTTGTGGGCTCTAAAGAGTGATGAAACCACAGACATCAGCAACAAAGCTCAACTTATTGCCTTTATCAGATTCATAAGAAACGGAAAAATCTACAATAAATTCTTGATCTGCTCGGAACTGAGTCAAACAACAAGAGGCCAAGATGTTTTGAAGCTGGTTGATATGAATCTCAAATCAAGAAATCTTCAATGGCAGAATTTTGCCAGCATTTATACTGACGGACAACAGCATTTTAGGAAAGGTTAAGGAATTTGCTGATCTTGTGCTTGAGGTTAATTCGTCCTTTATGGTTGTCTACTTCATAATACACAAAGAAGCTTTGATGACTAAAGTTTTACACCAAAATCTACAATTGGTCATGAGTCAAGTTGTCAAGATTGTCAACTTTATTAAGGCCAACGCACTTCGCTCTAAAATTTTTTCTGCTCTGTGCATAACAATGGTTTTCAGTTATCGCAATTTGTTGTTTCTTACAGACTTTTGCTGGCTTTCAAAGGGAATACTGCTTCAATGCGTGTGCAACTTAAAAGTGGAAATTATCTTATTCCTAGAAAATAAAGATTTTGGACTACAATTTGAAATTCATGACGAGTTATGGTGGCCTAAAGTAGCATTTCTTTCTGATTTGTTTGAAAAACTAAACATTCTGAACACAAGCCTCCAAGGACCGAACAAAAACCTTGTAACCGCCACGCGAAAATTGAATGCGTTTGAGAAAAAACTTGTCTTTTGTAAGAACAAATTGCTGCTCGGCAGCCTCTAACCATTTTCAATGACAGAAAAATTCAACAACAAGCTCTTGATCGTTGAAGATATAAGACTGACTTTGGACAATCTGTAAAAGTCAATGACAAAGTATTTTCAATTTCTTGAAGTTGAACAATATGATTGGGTTTTAAACCCATTTGGAAATTGCGTGGCCAAGGGATTATCGACGCAAGAAGAAGAGCAGCTAATTGATTTGAAGAAGGACTCGAAGCATAAAACTAGTTTTTTGCAAGTCGAGGTTTCTGAATTTTGGATCTTAATTAATAATCAGTATCCAGTTTTTGAGCTGAAAGGCCGTAAAAATTTGCTTGCATTTGCAAAATCTTAGTTGTGTGAATAAGAATTCTTCGCACTGACTGAAATAAAATCTTAGAAGCGAGAAAAAATGCTGAAGGTTGACCAAGAAATGAGAGTTTGTTTGTCGTTGATTGAACTACGAATTGAAAATCTTTACTATGAAAGTCAATGTCATTCCTCCAACAAATTTTTAAAAATAAATTTATAAAAATTCTTCATCTTTTGATCATTTTAATTGTTTGGGTTCCGCCGGAAATTTTTTGGATTTTAGGGTTTCGGTGACAAAAAAGTATGAGAATCACTGGTTTAAACTATTATTTAATAATTAAAATTAAAATTTGATTTTATTATATTATAAAGATGAAATTTTTACCAAGTAATAATAATTAACTTTTTTAAATAATTGTTATGAAAGCGATCATTTGTGAAATAAAATTTTGGCTAAAAATCTGTTATAAATATTATATAAGAATAGTATTTAAAATTTTTAAATTATAAAGATTTTTATATATAGAAAAGAATCATTTATAAAACTTTATTTGAAATAAAATAATTTTTTTGTAAGATTTAAACTTTTTTAAAATAAATATTCTAACAATATATCTGTGTAAAACCATTCCTATAGTAAATATTTTCTAGTTTCAATTTTTTTTTGAATCAAAATATCTAAATTCTTTGATGTTTAATAACCTAATTTTTGTATGTAAAAGTCTATATAAATGTAACTTTCAATAAAAAATTATATTTAGTACTGATTAATTATTATTTTGTAAAGCCGTAACTCTGTTAAAGAAAAACTGAAATTGTTACAATTTAAAAGTATTTAAATTTTAACATAAAATTTTTAATAATAAGATATTAAAACAATTTCCCATGTTATTAAAATTTCAAATAAAAAATTATAAAGGTTTATGAATTAAAGTGCTTAAATATAATAAAATATTACAATCTTGTTAAGAGAGATGTAAGTAAATGTTGAACATTAATTTTTTTGTTGTAATTATAAGTATATATTACTTTTAATTATTTTTCAGAAGAATTTTTTTTGTTTTTCCTAAAAAATATAACTTTTTTCAAGAAATTTTATGAGAACTTAGAAATAATTATAAACAATGTTGTACAATATTACTCCAAAAAGTAATATATTACTTATTAGATATTACTTTCCCAAAAACAAATATTATTGTATTACTTATTACTTGCCAATAAAAGTAATAAGTTTTATATTACATAAAATATTACATTGTCAACCTTCTCGCTTATATTGACTGATTTGTGAATTTGTGAACATAAATGTCCTTAAAAACAATACCTAAAAAGTAACAACAACAAAAGATGTTAGAAACTACTATACAGTTCAATAACTAAAGCTTATAACTCTTCTTGTCTTGTCTCATGATCTGTGCCAAATCTACTTAGTTCTACAACCTAGAAATAATTCATCAAAAAGTGACATCTTTCTTGTACAATGTCAACAATAAAAGAAAATGAACTAGGACAAATATTTTTTATTTCTCAAAAGAGAAGTTTTTCAAATCTGGATTAGTCAGGCGGTTCCTTTTGGGGTTGAAACAAGTCCACCGAGACTGAACTGACGCTTCACCGGAGCACTTGATGGTAGAATTGTGTTGTACTGCACAAAAACGTTCTTCACTTTTGGGTAATGATGGAGCCTATCGACGCCTTTGCTGAACCCTTAATAGTTATTGAGCTCAGTCTCTATGTCCTCTGTAACTGTACATGTATCGTCTTCAAAGTCAAAAAACGTGATTTGGTACTCCCAGTACTAGTACTAGCAACATGGCTGACAGTACCACTACTGGATTGAAGTTGTTTTTGGATCTCTGCTAAAAGCAGGGTATTTAGCTCTTGTTTTTCATTAAGACTTTGTATCAACATTGCCTTAGAACAGGGATTAGAAACAGCTGCCAGTTTGGCTATCTGGAAATCTAGTACTTTATCAAATCTTTTCTCAACAGCTGCAATAATTGCATCAGCTAGTCCAGGAACTAACTTTAGTCCTTTATCTTTTGTACTCGTCAATTTTTTCTGCAGGCTGTGCAGGACTGGAAGTAGTGTACCAAAATAACAATGGTCTTCACCTTGCAAAATATAAAGAGCTTCTGCCTATGGTTTTACTACGGTGCAATATTGGCCGAGAAAGAAAACCTCTTTGTCAGTCAAGCACTTTACATAAAGTTTATTCCAAATCATATTTAGTTTTGGCTGATTTATTGATACGATTTTACAAACAGCATTGAACTGTGAATTCTTGTGGTTTCTGTTTAAACAACAAGCTTCATTTTAGCATTCTGTTCATTAACTTTGGCAGCAGAAGATGAGCGACTAGCTTTATTCTACAGTGCTGAACACTTCGCCATTAAAATACTGTACATAAGCCTTTCAGTACCATCAAACATAGTTTTATCTATATTCTTACTAATTAGATTGAGTGGAAAGCGCATCTTTTATGTAGAGAAAGTGTAAGCTCTGCTTCTTGGTTTGTGTTGTTAGCTGTCGTATGGATTCCTGTAATATTAGCAAAGTCAGTAGGCTCATCATTATCCACCAAAGCACTATCCTCATTGTTTTCATTTTCTACAGCAGCAGGAACGGTAGCTGCATTAGTAGAACAAGAAGAATTCTCAGGAAATTGAGGAAAAATGGAGGAGGCTTTCACGAAACTTGATCCATTATTGGTTACTGTAGCACTGAGCTTTGACACTAAGTTGTATTCCAAATGTATGTCAAAAAGCTTTCCTGCTATAGCCTCATCATTATGCCGACCGGTGGATCGACAAGAGGTTAATAAGCATTATGTTTTTTGAGTATTTTTGAATCTATCCGATGAGCGGTCGTTCCAAAAAAACTTTTGTTGTTGGCTGACCATATATCTGCATTAGTGCATACATATGCTACTTTAAGTAACTGATCATGGAACTTGGTGTTCATTTGTTCAAAATGAGCATCAATTATATTGGTCATTGTGTACCTACTGGGAATGGCAAGTTGATT
>CAKKLC010002515.1:12928-33631 GCA_918559645.1 Ceratonova shasta | reverse complement strand
GTTCAATAATAAGTTGTTTGAAAGCTGGTGACTGGACTGTCGATATTGGCTTGACAACTTCAATAATGGAGGCATCCAACAGATATTGGAGTCTTGCCAAGATAAATGGCATTAATGTCTTTTTGCATAGTCTTCTAACTTCATTTGTTTAAATGGTGTTAGTTTGATATTTTCATTACAGTAACCGTCATCAGTGAGGATTAATTGCGTGGTCAAGTGAACAGTAGTCAGATGTTTTAGCAGATTATATGTAGTGTTTTTAGCAGTGGAAAGAACCTTTCCATTATCTGGATACAACGTATAACTTACGGAAATATTTTTAACCGAGAGATCCGCAAGATCTGCGGACTTATTATTTAAACGGAAATAGTGTTTGTACTTCCAGCCTAAAAATGTTACCTTTTGTAAACTCGCATCGTTTTCTAAAGACTGTGTTATGTCTGCTCCCTTACTTGAGTGTTTTAACTTTTAGATTTAGGTGCTACTAAAAGTATAAAGTCTCTTTTGCCAGTCTCTTCGTTTTTCGCTAATTGGTCCATTTTTTGAGTTGTCAGCAAGTTTTGCTTCTTTTTTGGTTACACCGACCAACAACTGTAAGGTTTTTGTTTAGCTGATTGCTTTTAGTGCTTTCACTGCTTTGTTTAAATTGTTTTACGATCTAATATTTAAAAAGCCACAAGCGTGAAAATTAATGAAGTTACGAACGTGACCCGAAGTTGACGCTTATCAGATTTTACCATTTTACATTTGTGGATACCAGCACACTATGTGCGCAAGTTCTCATTTACTCGTTCTCATTCTCTGTTCTGAATTTCAATGAATAAGTCGCGCCTTTTGTTGTGTTTTGTTTATGTTATGATCGTACGATCGTTAGAGACGTTTAAAATCGGAAATTTTTAAAAGTAGTTAGTAACGAGAAGTCCACGGAGAAAAGTAACGATAATTTTATTACCGCCTTGACAAAAGTAACGCGTTATATTACTTTTGAAAGAATAAAGTAATATTATTACGTAATAAGTTATATTACTCCGTTATATTACACAACACTGACTATAAAATAGTAAATAAAGGAGAAATAGTTATCAAAGTAATTATCTGGTTTCTATAAATGGTTTAAATATAAAAAAGGAACTTAAAAAGTTTTAAAATAACAATCCAAATATATTTTTATTACAGAAGATGATTTCTGTCTCAATTGATTTATTATATTGTTAAACAATTATTATCAGGTCTATCGAATCAATTTTTTTTAATTTAAACTCCAGTTTAATACATGAAAGTGAGTATTTCAAACCAATTGAAATTTATTTATATAATCAAGTATATTAAAGGTGTCTCATGAGTTCTCTTAAACAATAAGTCTTCAAAATCTAATGAATAAAAATATTAAAAAAAATTTTCATTTTTTACTTTACTACATCTAAAAAGATAATATATTGTAATTTTTGATTAATCTAGATGTATACATGTACTGTTGTTGTATTTTTTTTCTTTGGTGATTGTTTCAAATAAATCAGATTTGAGGGTTAATGTATAAAAAAATAAAAATTTGAATAAATTACTATATTTCAAAGTATCAGAAGTATGTTATTTTTCAAGGTTAATAAACATTGATAAATAACCTTTATTTAACATTTGGTTTTAGTAATAATATATTTTTTGAACTTCAAGCTATAAATAACTAAGGAAAACAAATTTCTATTAAAATTCGTATTTTTTAATGTGATAAGGTCTAAAATTCCTAATATTGTTGAATATAAATCTTTATACTCAACAATATTGATCTAAATTATATAATATAATTTATTAGAAAAACAAGCTACTAACCAAGTACTATACTGATAAATATTACAGCTTGACTATGACAATAATTTTAAAAACTTCATCAATAAAATATTTTATATAATTTTTTTTCTTTAATTAAGATTTCATTAAATGAACAAGAAAATGACTCTTAAATTTTGGAAATCTTTTGAAAAAAGAAGCATAAAAATCAATTATATGGAAAATTAACTTTTTTAAATATAGTTAAATACATCAGTTATATTATAAATTACTGGGATTTTTGGTGCATGTGGATTATACCAAGTTTTTAAAAAATTTTAAGAACTTCCTCACATGGTAGGTAGATGTGTAAAAGAAGTTACAAGGAAGAAAAAAATGTACTCAGAGGAAAATTTGAAGAGCTTGATCTTCTCTGAGAGATTTATAGAACATACATTTACTAGCGGTTATGATGCATGTGTCTTTTTAGCCAACTGCATAATAATTTTTAATACAATAATATGTCCTATTTCTAATTATGGTACTAGAATTTCTTAAGTTAAACGAGGTTTGTTTTATTATGGTTTTTATTGGATGTGCAAATCAGCTTATTGCTTTGATTAAGTTTCCGATAAAATAGATTTTTTGAAGGTTCAAAGCTAAAAAATAAAAAATTTTCTTAATAATGTATAAATTTATTAAGAGATTCTCTTTTCAAGACAGCTTTTGAGAAGCAACCTGACTGATTTACCATGTTTAAGTATGTCCATCTTGTTAGAAAAGTCATTTGGAATTACATGGTGAGAAAAAGTGAAATGCGTGGCAGTTTCAATTCTAAGGGCTTGAGCAAAATAATGGAAATAGATGAAAGTCTATTTTATAAGAGAAAATACAACCGTGGGCGTATGTCTTTTTGCAATCAGTATATAGGAGAAATAGAGAGGGGTACATAAAAAAACTTCATTATACCCGTTTTAAATAGAAATACAAAAACAATGAGACAAATTATTTTTGAGAACGTTCATCTTTGATCTATTATTGTTACTGTTTAATGCCAAGCTTATTATACGCATTAAAAGATAGCACAAAGTTCGAAAATAGAAGTATTAATCACTCAATAATCTTGTAGATTCAATGTTCTACACTCAATCAATGTAACAATTACGGGGATACTTAAAATAAATATTGCGAGCTTGCGGCTGAATCTCATAGTTGCAATATTCAACATATTGTATTTAATTTAATGGTAGACAAAAACAAAGAAAAATAAGTTAAATATTCTTCTACTTCTACAAATAATTTGATGCTTTTTTTTCAAAAAAACGTCGTATGATCCACATGCAACGGATTCTATTGTTCAATTTTACAAAAAAAATAAATTACAACATATTTTGAAAATTAATCATATCAATTAATATCGTTAGATCAATTATCAATTAATAACATGAAAATTCTTCAAGAGTTTGATATCACAAATTAAAGGAGAGTTTAGATCAAAATAAATAATGATAATACTTAAATAATGGAGTGTTAATTTTATAACGTCATTTTCAAACATTTAAAATGAATCAAATATGATTTATAAGAAACAAGTATTTTTCAAAATGTATGCAATTTCTTCATAAAAGGAGAATAAAAAAATGGTTTAATTTTGGTCAAGCTAGTTTTAAATTTTACATACTTTAAGATTGAGTGAATTATTAAAGGTAAATTTTACTTAAATAATATAATACTGAACAATGTATATCAATGAAATTAAACAACAAAATTTTTTTAATTAATTTCTTATTTTTATATATTTAAAACATTATTGCTAATCGAGTATCTAACTTTTAGTGAGTTTTTTATTTTGTGAAGAACATTATATTTCATTTGTATACAATATAGATTAATAAAATTATTGTTAGAAAAAATACTATGCAGTGAATACAAAAAAATTGATTAGAAATGATTTTATCCATATTGACAAAATAACATGTTTCAAATTCACGATTCTTATGGAAATTTTTCAATTGAGAAAATTGAAATAAATTATTCTTTTAGCCTGCATCAATATGTTTACATCTTTATTTTTAAATTCTAAATTTTAGATGATTTTAAAATATACATTAATTCACAAGAGAAAATACAAATTTATATTTCAGTACTAGTATAGTACATAAAAAAAACTTGATTTTTTGATAAAATTTTATATTTGGATTAGAATTTCAAACAATATATCTAAAAAATTAAACATTTTAGTTAGAAAAACATGTGATTAAGAATAAAAATATCAAAAGAAAATAATATCACAAGTTTAAGAATCAAATTTGTACTGAACACTGTCCGATTTCAATTATAATAATTAAAATAGAAATTTCGCTTAAAATACACTTAAATATCCTTGCGTTTGAATCCATGAAAAACATTTCTATTTTTTTTAAAAACAACTCGAATTAATTTAAGCCTTTAATGTGTCTTAACTGTCGAAATTTTATTTATCTGACATCCATCGTTCGGAGATGACGTAATGAGGAGAAATAGATGGCTGGTAATAGCAAATGTAAAAGCTGTTTCTTATTTGAGAATAATTTTCCATAACTCCTTCTCTGGGGTATCATACGTGGGTTATATTTTTTTGCTTAAAAAATGAAAAATAAATAAAAATGGTGTTTTTCAGGGACCCAAATCCGGGAGGTATTTAAATTTATTAGAGCCCATATTTTATTAGAAAATCTAGTTAA
Source organism: Ceratonova shasta (assembly GCA_918559645.1). Taxonomy (NCBI): domain Eukaryota; kingdom Metazoa; phylum Cnidaria; class Myxozoa; order Bivalvulida; family Ceratomyxidae; genus Ceratonova; species Ceratonova shasta. Next base: position 29,144 of record CAKKLC010002515.1, on the reverse strand, counting down.
TTAATTTTGCATAACATATTTATATCAAGATCTTCTCGAGTACTTGATTCATTATGAAAATTGAAGAAAAATAAGAATTATTGATGACTTATATGCAAGATCACACCTTGACATAGATGCTCTTTTTACTGAATTGTATTAAAAAATTTACAATAATACAAAGGCTATTATTAAAAATGCTGAATCTGGGAAAAAAAATAACCATAGGCATTTTTTTAACTGAAATTGAATGGATGTGTAATAATAAGAAAAAATTATTTTTTGCTGGTTTGAATTTGGATTAATGTTAGGCAAAATTTTTCTCAAGTTACTAATTTGGCATTTTTTTTACAAGATCTAAACTTTCTTTAACGTTTCTTCAAGTAAATTCTATGATTATAAGCAAATTAAAATAGATTTCACATACATTACTAATTTATAGTTAAAACAATGGATTTAAATATATGAATTTTATTGACTCTAATATGATATTTGCATGCATAAACAAAACTATAAACAAAGTTTGTATAAATATTTAAAATCTGGATCATCGATAATTTAAAAGCCGTAAAATTTCAAAATATAAATGATTAAGTTAAATAATCAAACCTTTTTATTAAAATAATTTAGAGACTCAAACAAATTATTTTTATGATTCTGTTTCAAAATTAATTTTGTCAAAAAATTTTATCTTAAGTTTGTTTTAATATATTTTTGTTTTAATTTCCAGTTTCAAATCATTGTTGAATGATTCAACATGTTAGGTGTGTACACCCGTTCCCTTCCAAAAAAAGCATATTTGTGACAAACTGTGCAATTTGATGATCCTTTTTCTTGTTTAACATATGTAACTTAGATGTTGATCAGTATAAATGGTACTATCTTTGATCACAAGGGCTTTTATAATTTGTAAAATCGTACCAGCCTGATGTCGCGTATCACCTCGACAATACAGAGCGCATCAATTCTATTAGTTGCAAAACGACCCCTCTAACTTTTTAATTTAAAATTTATTATTGTCATATCGATTTTTACGATAGTTTCAAGGACGCCAAAATTTCTCATTTTTTGATTTTCTATAGTCATAAGAATTCTTAATTTTAACAAAATCTACCAATATGTCGGCTTACTTACAGTCTCACAGAAGAAATGCTGTGTTTGACGACCTGCAATCGTTAAAATTACACGCAAAATATTCCAAATATTATTTCCTTAATCAAAATAAAAAAAAATTAACCTAACCGATTGTGTTTTCTGATAATCGCTACAACCAATATTGTAGCACCTCCAACATAAACCGTGTGAAAAACTAGAGCTGGATTAAAATTTCATCGGACACACACAAGTTTCCGCACAACTCATATTACATTCAAGAACACTAGTTAAAACAAATAATTAAACAATTCCTCATCATTTATTTGTATTATTTTTAACACTTCTTTGTTTATTGACATGGGTTTAATACAGTTTGACCTCTAAATAGGAAACCCCAAACGTAGGAAACCCCAGATTATTAGAAAAACCTTCATTTATGGCAAATTTTTTTTTATTTTTTTAAAAATTTTACATTTTCATAGAAAAAAACTCAGACTGGGGAATTATCGAAAGGATTAAAGAAATAATAAAAAAACTTTCACGAAAACATAACAACAAAATCAAAATACAGATATGTGAATTATTAACCAAGCAAAAAATTACAGATCGCAAAATTTGTGATAATTTTTCAATATCTAAGGGTGCTTAGTATCGAATTACATGTTCAATGGACGGAATTCTTAATAAGAAGTGTGCGGATAATTCTGAAGAGTTCAAATGCAGCCTTAATTATGCTATTTATGATAGATTTTGTCAATTGAGGCAAAAAAAAATACCCATAAGTGATCCCATTCTAAAAATTGTTGCTTTAAAGGTCGCTGAAAAAATCCTCAATAAGGAATTTTAAAGACTCGAATGGTTTGTTGTTTAGATTTAAGGAAAATTATGAAATAACATTAAAAGCATTGAAGGGAAAATCAAAATCAGCAGATACAAATTCCGCTGTTTGTTTTTTGAAAAAAGTAAAAAATCCGATTTTAAGGTATAAAAGCCACAATATTTTTAATTACGACGAAACATCACTTTATAATAAGGCTCTAGCCACCAAAAGGTTTATGGCCCAGTTGATAATTGTAAGGGTGTAAAAACATCTAAAGAAATATTAACTCTGCTTTTAAGTTGTAGCTTAGAAGGCAAAAAAAAATACCTCTTTTAATTGGAAAATCAAAATCACCGAGAGTATTCAGAAATGTCGATCTGCAATCGATTGAAGTGTAGTATGACCATTTATGTAATGCAAGGATGACCAGATCAATATTTAATAATTAGTTGTGAAGATTCAACTTTCGAACGGCACATAAAAATAGAAGATAACCTTAATTGTTGATAATGCAACATTTCATTCTATTACTGGAATACTCTCCAATATAAATATCATTTTTTGCCTAAAAACACTACATCACTTACCTAACCATGTGATCAGGAAATTATTAAATTCTTTAAAGATAAATTTTGAAAATTTATGACCACAAATATGATCAATGATACGAATTTTGCTGACAATATAGAGAAAATAATTAAAAAAACAACAATATTTTGTGCATTTTGAATAGCTTAATTATCATGAAATGACGTATCTTCAGAAACAATCATAAACTGCTTTGCTAAAGCTTTAAATTTCGAAAACTGCAAAAATATAAATGAACCAGAGATCAAAAATGTACAATATAACGCCACTAATATAATTAGAAAATCATCGATGATGTATTTTGAGTTAGAAACATTTATTACACAATTAGAGGATAAATCTTATACCGCCTACAATGAAACAGATAAAATAGAGGATTTGGAAATCTCATTTAAAAGTATACTTACATTTTTGAAATATAAATGACCTAAAAATGTATTGAAGTTTTATAAATTTAAAGTAGAAATTATGCAAACTTAAAAAAAAAAGAACAAAAACAAGGACTATTCTGAATTTTCTAATTAAAAGATAAGTTTTTTAGATTTTTTGTTTATACCGAAAAAATCCGTTTTATGGGAAAAATCTTCTCTTCAAACTACTTTTTATCAAATTAATATAGTTTTGAAACAATAAATTAGCTATATTTAACAAGAAGTTAAATATGAGATAAAATATTTGAATTTTTTTATAATCCTGAAAGCTAAGCTATGATAAATAGGTTTAATGTTAGAATCAAAAGAATATTATTTAAAAATTAATTGTTGATTTGAAAGCTATCGAACACTGTTTTTTGGATCTAAAATATAACTTAAAATGTAGGTAATGGTCAATCATTGGAACTGAAAAATAAAAAAAAATAAGGATCGTTTAATTAAAATTAAAATAAGATCAAAATTTGCTTTCAAATACAGCTTTTTAGATTTTTTTTACTCTTATTTTTGAACATATCTTTCATAGTTTTCAGGCGTTAAATTTTAAGGTTTGGATTTATTTAAGTCACGACACATTCATTCTAAAGTTTTTGTATGTACTGATCCGTCATCGGGATCAACAAAGTAAAAAATATGATTAATAACTTTATGAATATAACTGTTAGAGGATTAGAACCTGTATCCTAACCATCGGTAATTCTTAAAAGTCGAACCTTATTGTTAATTGCTTTAAATAAATTATAATAAAGTTGCCATCATCTCTAAGTTCTGATACTATCAATTTTCTTTGTTTTCGTTTCATGATGAATTATGTTAATAGTCCACAAAGACTGACCTCACAAAACTCTTCTTTATTTATTCTTCCAAGTATATAAATTAGTTTTATCAACTTCATACACACACCCACTTCTGTTAAAATATTGATATTACGAAGATAATTTGTTATACACAACTCACTAAATGCATTAATCCACTATAAAACAACTGGAATCAACAAACTGGTTTCAACTTCTTCCTATGCTGTCTTGAATCAATACACCCACGTCCAAATCAAATCAGCAACCTGTACCAAGTCAAGATTACATTTGTCAAATATATTGTTATGAAATATTCCCAGTGTCTTTCTACATGTTTTTTTCCGCATCTAATCCGTATGTATATCCCTCTTATAACTTTTCCTTTTTCTTTATTCACTGGAAAAGAATATCTAAGACACAGTATTTCAGGCCGTAAAAAATACCCTTTTCGAAAATATGAGTATCTTCGTAGGATATTGTATCTTTTATAAAATTTCTTAAATTCATGGGTTTTACTTTTTATCATTTTTTTTTAAATTTTAGCCCCCCCCTCAAGGATTGATAGTAACCAAAAAGTCAATTTAATATTTGATTAAATGATTTAAAGTTAATGATGATGTGTTAATATCAACTAAACTCCTTTACTAGTAAGTTTAACAAAATCAAATTCTTCAGATTTAATTATTATCAAGAAATATAAAGGAATAACGCAGTAGGTCAGCAGAAGCTTAATAAAAATCACTTAAAAATTCCACCTAAAAAGTTCTCATTTTATTTTTAATATAATGGTAAAGCTTAGAACCCAGTTTTCACTTTTTCATTGGACTATTAAAACTTTATGTTTTATTGAAATATTTATACAAGACAGGTTTTCATCAACTCTAATTTTAATATAGAGTAGATATTGAACATAAATACAGTTTCTATTAATAAATATAAAACACATATGGTTCCATTCTTTGCCTAAAATATAAAAAACTTAAAGTCGGATACCATTCTTGATAAATAAGGAAATCAGCGTTACAAAAATTTTTAAATTACTATTTTAGTATATATCTTTCATCAAAATATAATTATTTTTCACAATAACGAAGTTTTCAATCTTCATTCAAAATAATGCTACGTATGTAGCGCGTGCGCATATTACATTAATAATAAAATGGCTAAAGAAATTAAATCTGAATCAGTTAAATCATCAGTAGCGTCAAAAAACGCTATAAGTTTTATGTTAGAAGGGATAAATGATGTTTATAAAGGTTATATGAAAGATACAAGTTTAAAACTAAAAATGATTGATGCATATCTAGGCATCACAATGGTTTTGGGCATTTATTTGCCACTATATTTTGTACTATTTTCTCCAAAACATAAATTACCTTTATTAGCTTCATTTATGTCTTGTATAGGATGTTTTGCAATGACTGGTATTATATTATAAATTGATTACAGTTTCTTTGAGGATAGATTGTACCAAAAAGGTAGAAAATTGTTATTATTTTGAATTGAAAAGAAGACCGATGATTGAGTTTGTTATTTCACATATATTTTTACATTTAGCAGTGATTAATTATATGGGCTAATTGTTTTTTTTTATTTTATTTGATATATTGATTTAGGTACAAATTTCTGTATATTAAATAAATATAAACATCATTGTTGATTTGTAATGATATAGTGTATAGAGATTTTATATTTTATAAAATTGAGAGTAGTAAATATTAATTTATCCATGAATAAAAAGCTGAAGTATGATTAGAAGGAAGTAATGAAAGAATGTTTTGAACAAGTTAAATATATTCAGTTTTAAAAATTTGATATAAGGATATTAGCAAGGAAATAATCATTTGAATTTGGAGGTTTTGTGAAATTCTCTGCTATTTATAATAGATAAAGTTTGTTGATAAATGCGGAAAATAACGTGTTTTTGAAAGAATAACATGCTTTTGAAAAAATTAAAAATTTGGATGGTTGGATTATCAAAAAAATCTATAATTGATCCAAACAGTATAATAAGCGCGGAAATAATTATGGATATCAAAATAACGGAATTTTATCTAGAGGCTAGTTTTGAAACACAAAATATATCAAATGAATTCATGGTAATGTTTAAATTAATTGAAAACATTCAAACATGTAAAAAATGTGGACTTCATTTATCAATGTCATATGTTAAGAATACAAAATTCATTAATAAATATATATAGGTATTAAAATCCCCTTGCACTATACATTTTTAAATAGAAATTTAGTTTTTTTAGTAAAAGTAAACTATCATTTAAGACCATAATAAAAGTATTTTATGAATATTTGAATGGTATAGAGTAGCGGATCTAAATGCATGGGTGGCAAACGATTTAAAATGGGTCGTGGCTTCTTACATATCTTATGTCGATTTTTTTTGACAAAAAAATCAACCTTTTCCCGAAAAACCTAATTTCATGAAAAAACTACAAACAAATTTTTTTTGCCTATCATTTAATATAATAAAAAGAAATCAATCTTGTGGCATATTTCTTTGAACAAATGAAATCTGAAATTTTGTTATCTAGTCAAAGAAATTTAACAATAAAAAAATATTTTTGAGCAATAGCAGAAAATTTTAAAAAATAGCCGTCGTTTCAAATTTAGCTTTAAAAAATAGAATATCAAAACTAACATGGTGCTAAGGTTTTGTAAGAGATATACATTTCTCGCTTCACTAATCTTTAAAAATTTATAAGCTGTATTCCAGTTTTAAGTATATTCGTGGTTAAATCGCTCTTTTATATTTAAGCAAGCCAAAAAATGAGTAAAAAAGGAACACTACATAATTTCTATCAAATGAAAGAAACTCAACAACATGATTCTCCAAATAAAAATTTAGGAAGTTCTAATAATACGACTAAAAAGACAGCAAAACGGGAAAAGATAGATAAAGGTGTTTCTTATGGATAAAAGACAAATTTTTTAATTATGGTTTTACTTGCTTAAATAAAAATGGAATGGATCTACGGCAATATGCTCTTTGCGGGAATGTACTAAGAATGCTTCTTTAAAATATAATAACTTATGATACATTTAGAATCAAAGCATAATAATTATAAAGACAAATTATTAGATTTCCTCAAAAGTTTTAGAAATGAATTAAAAACGGAAAAATTAAGTTTGTCAAATTTTGTTGTAACGGATAAGAAAATCTTAAAGTGCTCGTTTTTAGCAGCATTACATATTTATAATTAAAAAAAAGCATATACCGTTGGAGAAGTATTGTTTATAAAATACATGAAAGTTTTCTGAACTGAATTGTTTGGTGACGAAAGTGCTGCAAAATTAACAATTTTCCTGTATCTAACGATACTAAAAGCCTACGAATACTGGCTATTTCAAAGGACATAGAATTTCAAATAATTGAAAAACTAATACAATCACCATATTATAAAATACAATTTAATGAAACACAATTTGATGAAACAACTGATGTATCTAACAATGATATATTAATAACTTATTTGAGATATTAATTTTGAACAGGAAAATATACAAGAAGAAATTTTATGTATTTTAAAATTATTGAGCTTAGCCAATATCTTATAAAATCTTTCAATTTATCGATTCATATTTTGAAAATAAAAAGATTCCTTGGAATTGGTGAATAGGTGTGTTATACTGACGATGCAGGAGCAATTGTAGGAAAATATAAAGCATTAGTTAATCAAAAAGAGCAAAATTTACATAAAGATTTAATCAAAACTCATTGTGTTCTCCATCGAGAATAATTAGCTGCCAAAAATATATGAGAAGATTTATATAAAGTTTTAAATGAGTTTGTAAATAGTAAATAAAATACAGAGTAATGCCGTTAAAACACGTATTTTTTCGCTCATATGTAAAAAAAACGGGTTCAGAATATAAAAATTTGTTATAATACTAGCACATAGGGGAATTTGGAAGGTAAAGTTTTCAAAAGGTTTTTCGACCTAAGAGTAAAAATTAAAATTTTTTTTTACGATCAGAAATCAAAATTAACAGAGTATTCAAGAAGTAACAAATGGCTTGCTAAAACTGCATTACTGGTTGACATATTCTCATTAATTAATGAATTAAATTTATCAATGCAAGGAAACATAAAAAATCTTGTAATAAGTAATAGTAAAATAGAAGTCTTTATTAAAAAAATTGAATTATGGATAGGCCGATTTAAAAAAGCAAAATTAGATATTTCCATGTTATCATCAAATTATTGAAGAGAAAATGTTTATTCTCATAGAAATTTAAAATACAAATATCTTAATACAAGAGCATTTAACAAAATTAAAACAAAAATTTCTTATTTATTTTCCTTCTTCCAGTGACGTCCGTATGGAAAATATGTAGATACAAATTCTATCTATAGAATGTGATAGTAATGTTATATCTTTATCTGAGGAAGAAAATTAAATTGAATTGTGTTGTGTTGTGATAAAAAGCTACAATTACAGTTTACTAACTAAAATAATCTGACTAAATTTTTGATCCAAATTCGTATTGAATAGCCGATATTGAAGCAAAAAGCATTAAAAACAATTCTTCCTTTTGCAACAAATAAAACTTGATTGTTGTGTAATATAGCGGAGTAATATAACGCGTTACCTCTGTAAAGGCGGTAATAAAATTACCTTTACTTTTCTCCGTAGACTTCTCGTTACTTATTACTTTAAAAAAATTTCCGATTTTTAACGTCTCTAACGATCGTACGATCACAACACAAACAAAACACAACAAAAGGAGCTACTCATTCATTGAATTTTAGATCAGAGAAGAAGAACGACTAAATGTGCACTTGCTAACATAGTGTGCTGGTATCCACAAATGTAAAATGGTAAAATCTATTAAGCGTCAACTTCGGTTCACGTTCGTAATTTCAGACATTTTCACGCTTTTGGCTTTTAAAATATTAGATCGTAAAATAATTTAAACAAAGCAGTGAAAGCACTGAAAGAAATCAGCTATACAAAAACCTTTAGTTGTCGGTCGGTGCGACAAAAAAAAAGCAGAAATTGCTGACAACACAAAAAATGGCCCAATCAGCAAAAAACAAAGAGACTGGCAAAAGAAACTTAGAACTTTTAGTAGCACCGGAATCTAAAAGTGAAACTGACTCAAGTTAAAGAGAAGTCGTAATACGGTCTTTAGGAAATGATACGAGGTTATTAAAAGTAACATTTTTGGACTGGAAGTACAAACACTAATTCTGTTTAAAAAGTAACCCTACAGATCTTGCGGATCTCTCGGTTAAAAAAAATTTTCGTGAGTTGTACGTTGTGTCCAGGAAATGGGAAGGTCCTTTCCACTGCTAAAAACACCACGTCTAATTTGCTGAAGCATCTGACTACTGTTCACTTGACCATGCAATTAATCCCCACTGAAGACGATAACGGTAATGAAAATATAAACCAACACAATATAAACAAATGAAGTTGAAAGACTATGCGAAAAGACATTTACACCATTTACCTAGGCAAGACTACAATATCTGTTGCTACCTACATTATTGAAGTTGTCAAGCCTAAATCGACAGTCGAGTCACCAGCTTTCAAACAACTTATTAGTAAACTGAGTCAACTTTCCGTTCCTAGTAGGTACACAATGACCAATAAAATTGATGCTTATTATGAAAAAATGAACACCAAGCTCCATGATCATTTATTTGAAGTAGCATATGTATGGACTGCTGCAGATATCTGGTCGGCCAACAACAAAAATTTTTTTTAGAATGATGCTTATTGGATAGATTTGGAGACATTCACAAGATAGAAAGCTGCTTTGGCCTTTTGTCGATTCACCGGTCGGCATACTTATGATGCTTTAGCAGAAAAGCTTTTTGACGTTCATTTAGAATACAACATAGTCTCAAATCTCAGTGCTACAGTAACCGATAATAGATCAAACTTTGTGAAAACCTTCTCCGTATTTCTTCAATTTCCTTAAAATTTTCCTCCTTCTACTAATGCTGCTACCATTTATGCTACTGCTGTAGAAAATGAGAACGATGAGGATAGTGCTTTTGTGGATAATGAAGAGCCCGCTGACTTTGCTAATATTACAAGACCTTCACGACAGGTGACAACACCAACCAAGAAACAGAGCTTACACTTTCTCCACATAAAAGGTGTGCTTCTCACACACTTAATCTAATTAGTAAGAATAAAGATAAAACTTTCTTAAGGTACTAAAAGATTTACATACAGAAGTGCCATGGCGAAGTGTTCGGGACTGTAGAATAAAGCTAGTCGCTCATCTTTGGCTGCCGAAGTTATTAAACAGCATGCTTAAATAAAACTTTTTGTTCCAACAGAAACCTGCAGGAATTCACAGTTCAAAGCTGTTTGTAAAATCTTATCAATAGATCAGCCAAACCTCAATAAGATTTGCATTTAACTTGATGTAAAGTGCTTCACTGACAAAGAGCTTTCCTTTCTTGGCCAATATTGCACCGTAAGAAACAATTGGCAGAAGCTCTTGATAGTTTGCAAGGTAGAGACCATTGTTATTACGGTACACTCCTTTAAGTCCGACACATCCTGCTGAAAAAATTGAGAAGCACAAAAGAGAAAATACTGAAGTTAGTTCCTCGACTAGCTGATGCAATTATTGCAGCTGTTGAGAAAATATTTTATGGAGTATTACATGATAAGATGGCCAAACTAGCAGCTGTTTCTAACCTCAATTCCAAGGCAATGTGGAAACAAAGTCTTAATGAAAAATAAGAGCTGAGAACCCTGCTTTTAGCAGATATTCAAAAACAACTTCAATCCAGTAGTGATACTATCAGCTATGTTACTAATACTAGTACTGGGAGTACTAAATCACGTTTTTTTGACTTTGAAGACGATACATCTACAGCTACAGATTACATAAAGACTGAGCTCAAAACCCATCTAAGTGTATGCAAATGTATTGATGGGCTCCATCATTACCCGAAAGTGAAAAACATTTTTGTACAGTACAACACAATTCTACCATCAGTTGCTCCGGTGGAGCGTCTGTTCAGTCTCGGTAGACTTGTTCTTACCAACAAAAAGGAACCGCCTGACTTATCCCAGATTTGAAAAACATCTCTTGATGAGATATAAAAAAAATTTGTCTATTTCATTTAAATATATTGTTGACATTGTACAAGAAAGACGTCACGTTTTGATGAATTATTTCTAGGTTTTAAAACTAAGTAGATTTGGAACAGATCATTAGACAATACGAATTATAAGCTTTAGTTACATAACTGTTTAGCAGTTTCTAACATTTTTTGTTGTTGTTAAATTGTAGGTATTATTTTAAAGGGCATTTGTGTTCACAAATTATTCAATATAAGCAAGAAGGTTGACAATGTAATATTTTATGTAATATATAACTTATTACTTTTATTGGCAAGTAATAAGTAATACAATAATATTACTTTTTGAAGTAATATTGTACAACACTGCAAATCTTGCAGAAACTACATTTTCAGCTTTAGTAAGCATTAAGAATAAATATAGAAATCGACTTGATGATTTTGGTGCTACATTGAGAACAGCATTAAGTAAATCGATTGATGCCAGATTTAATAATTTGGTAAATGAATATCATCAACAAATTGGTCATTAAAAATATAATAAAACTTTTTCCTTTAATATATTTTTTTATATGCGTATATCAATGTAGAATGGGTCGCCTGATTGTGTTTCTTTATTTTAAGGTCGCAAGGTACAAAAAAAGGTTAAGAAATGCTGGTATAGATCATGCTGACATTACTTATGGATTGTCGGTAATAGCGATATATTCAACAGTTGATGTTCTTTAGTTCTATTACATATAAAAAAACAGACAAAGAATTGGAGGAGTAAATATTGATGGTTCGCCAAAATTTGTTAAAATTGACGGAAGTTTATTTTCAAGGAAAAAGTATAATAGAAGCTTGCTTGTTCAGGAATGCTTTGTTTCTAGCATTGAAAGAGAGAGCAGAAACTATTTTTGAGTCCAGTCCAAAAAGTAAACGCTATTACAATAACATCAATAATTATTTAAAATTTTTTACCTCGTTATCAAATAATAATAGATGAATGGAGGACATAGGGAGCGGCACTAAGTAATTTTTCAAATTAATCTCACAAGACAAAAAATTATTCATTGCACTTTGTAGACCCATTCCGAAGGGAAATCTATGCACGAAAAAGTTAAGAGATTTGGTCAAAGGCAAGATATTTTATGCAGAAAAAAATGAATAAATAGGCAAGCTAAAAAGGAGTTCTTAATTAAATTTTTGTGGGTAAATTTTATTGAAAAACAGAAAAAAATCAATGTTTTTGATGATTACTTTAAGATTAAACGATTAAATGTTTTTATATTGTCTATGGAGTTTATTTAAATCTTTTTAAATACATGTTAAAGAATTTTATTAATTTAACTAAATTCATATAAATTTAAAATTTTTATTTTTTCCAAAAACACGTTATTTACCGCATCTATCAGTTTTTTGAGTATTAAATGCTTTAATTTGAATACTGTAGTTAAAGACATTAATTATAATAACCCTTATGTAAAATAATTGATAAACTAGTTTTATTAAACTCTAAAATGTCCGAATTCCTACTAAGGATATATTTTTTTGCTCTCATTTAGATACCAAAATTTATTTGCCGACAAAGGAATTTTTTTTTATTATCAAATTCAAATCAAGAGTTGAAAAATAATTGGCATATTAAATTATTTTTTTAATTTTATCCATCTTACCAACGAATAGAAACTCCCGCCTTGTATATTTTGTTGTATTTTCTTGCTTGATTATACAAAATACCTCTACAAACATCATCAATCTATTATTTAATAGCAATTACAAATTTAGGTTGTTTTCTACAACAAACTATTAATTTACCCGTTCTCCCAGATATTTTGAACAACTTTTGAATGGTCTACAAATTTTTTTAGGAATTATATAAATATTTCAATTTTGGTCTGTGTTGATAAATTAAATTTGAAAATTTTATATAAAGAGGTAAATTTTCTTTTATTTATGTAAAAGCCATCAGTGTTTTGTTAAAAAAATGTTTTTTAGGTCGACATATAAGAACTTGTTAAAAAAAAATCGAATTTATGACATTTATAATAATCTCGATTCATAAATGTTGATAATTTATGAAATAATCAGTTTAGAATCTATAATTTAAAACAGCACTTGTAAAGAAACAAAACTGATAAAGATTATTCTAAATTTAATTTAATGAGGGATATCGTGAATTTTTTAAAATATTATCTACTTTTAAAGATCAACAAGAACCTTAATTTCACTAACATTTATTCCTTTACATACTATAAAACTTATTTATATTTGTTGCATTTTATTTCCCAATCTCCTTAACTCGATTAGCTATATTCGTACTTTTATTTAAAAACATGTTAGTCCCATACTGATTCAGATCAGTGAGATTTACAATTTAAAGTTGATTTGTAAGATATGTGCTTTTTTAAATTCTCCAAGGATAAAATATAATATTAAAGCCTAAACCTACAAGAACAAAATGGATTTTGAGTTTACATTCATTAATTTAATATTGTTTTGTAGATGATTCTTTTAAAAAATTTATTTGTACCTTACAAATACAGCAATTATTCTTCTCATTCAAAAATATTATTCAGTTATACAAGTAGGAGTATAGTTTTTAGAAGAAAAAATTCACTGAGAAACTTGTTATACATATATATTAGATCTTGTTGAATTTATTTAGTAAAGTTATTAAATTTTTATTTTTTTTAATAATATTAATTCTTTGGACAGTTTAAATGCACCAATTTGATATAATTTATAACATCCAACGATAAAAAGTTGAATGTAGCTTACCCGGCAATTCTTTTAGCTATCAGACAGTTATTTTTCTAATATTTAATTTATTAATCGTTGACAAGAAAACAAAGAAGGAGGTTAAATTATAATGACTAAGCATATCAATCTCCTTAGGTTTATAATTGTAGATTATTAGCATATTTGATTTGATTTTGTTATTTATTGTAGAAAATCGTTTAAAATTTCAATGCCTTAAGGTTTTGACCACTCAAATTCAAGACAAAGTAATTGATGAATATGTAAAATATATTTCAAATATCATCATCATAAAAGTATTTATAATTCATACTAAACAGCTTTATTTTTTAAATTATTATAGCAGAATGAGCTCTCAATAAGGACAATAATTTAGTTTAAAATTTTAAATTTTTTTTTCTGCATTATTTTAATATGATTAAATAAAGCTGTGATAATATGGAAAATAAGGAATTCAAGCTTTTTTGAAAAGGCTGTTAAAAAACTAATAAGAAACTTAGATATTTTGTGTAAAAGTAATAAAACAATCCTTGAAAAAATTCATAAAATCTTATTATTAATTGATAATACAATAAGTCAAAATATCAAACCAAAGTTTACCAAATACTAATATTTTACCTTTGAAATTGTATCGCATTTATAACTTCTTGATACAAACATAATATTATCTATAAGGTGAAATTACGTTTTAAAAATCAAATTTTTAGTAAGATTCTTAAAAAACACAAAAATGATGTATGTATTCACATAAAGCGGTAGTATTTATTTACTGTTGTAAAATTTTTATTGATGGTTTAAATATGAAAATAAAATAATCTTTAAATTATAATTTTTTTGTCTTCAAAAAGATCTATAATGGAATTCTAACTTTACCATGCACAAAAAATTCAAATTTTTGTTGAATTTATTCACGGTATCAATCCAACAGTTATTTTTAACGATGTATACGTTTCTAAATGTTTTTTTCATAATAAATTAAAAAGAAAGCTAATTATTAATAAAAATATTTTTTTATTAACACCAAAAAATATCAACTTAAATTTAGAGAAAAAAATTACCAATGGACACAAATTAGGCTTATTCAAAAACAATTTATTAAATGAAATTTTTTGAACCATAAATTTTCAAGAACGACTATTTTGTTTTAACTTCTAAATTCCTTTGATATTTTAGATACATAATAGTTCTATAATCACTCTTAATATATAAGAAGCAGTCAAAATTACAATTTTATCAAATCCATTTCGATTATAGGTAATGACTTTTATAATAGAGTTTTATTTTATTTTTAGGTAACTAAATTACTATTTTACAAGTTTGATATACAGAATAAATCGGTTAATTGAATTGCCTTAGGACCAGCACTTTATATGCGATTAACCGATATATGCGAGTATCCTTTAGCCAAAAGACAACTAAAATATAATAAAAGATAAACAAAAGACTTGTTTTAATGTTTTATAGTGAATATCAGTATTCAAACAAAATTGAAAAATAACGCTAAATATTTATTGACGTATACATAAAAACTTTTAAAAACGATTTAAAATAGTGAATTAGACAAATTACAAACATCCAAATTTAAATTACTTTTTGGCGTAAAAACTTTTGATTGTTTGTTGGTGAACATCTAAAGCCCTAGCTTCCGTAAGTTGCTTTTCAATATACAGTAGCGCATTTATGTCTACACCAAGGAATGTCATCTTGATCCTAAAATGTCGATTCATCAAACACTTTCTAATTAGTAGCGGGTCCGATATCGTGATCACTTCCATCATCTTTGTTAAAACTCTTATCAGCGTCAAGCCGTTAGACTAGGTCTTTAAAAATGTTTTCAGCTGTTTGTTCACCTTAGATCAGTACGTCTTCATCTACCCTCACATACGCTGTGTACTGTTCCATAGTGATAAAGATTGAAAAGGAACTTCGTCTGGTGAGAAACCCAAAAAAGGTTTGTTGCTAACATGCAGTGTTAGCCCCCCACAAAAGTAGTTCTGGATTTTGTTTTCAGTCAATACTGTCCATGCTGCATTTACCTACTGAATTGCATTTAGGATCGTGATTCCTTTGGCGAGATCTTTTGTCCTACTCACATCCTCATCAATTTGGGCCAAAGGTTTTGGTAAAAATTGTTTCCGGTAATAAGGTTTTAAGTATCTGATGTTACCTTGATAAAATTGTTGTATTGAATAAGTAGTGTTTGATGTTAAAAACACTAGCTCGACAGCTTGAAGCTTAAAACTGACGTTATGTGCAGCACTTTTGTATAATAACAGACACTTTACGACGCTTTAATTATAACGCTCTATCGAACTTCTTGAACTACTTTAAGAATTGCGAACCGATCTCCATGAATTTTTATTTGCTTTGTAAGTTACGGGTAAAGATTTTATATGCTTCTTGCAACGTGGCTTTGCTGAATGTTTTATAACAAGTAATTTACGTTTGACTGTTCCGTCTATGTTTGTTGTCAGTAAAACAGTGAGTCGTTCCTTTTCTTTCTTACTTCCAGACCGCTTCTTAACTTTCATAAACATTGTGCCATCAAGAAAAGCTCTAAAATATAAACCTGTTTTATCACAATTATATATGTCCACCGCTCTGTATTTGACGTATATATCAGACAACACTTTTATTAGTCAATTTTCATCTGCTATAAAACCGTTATCCTGTCTTTCACCGTGCTGTATCACGA
>CAKKLC010002514.1:23694-34057 GCA_918559645.1 Ceratonova shasta | reverse complement strand
TACTGATGAACACAAAAGTTATAGTTCTTTAAGTAAACTCGGTTATATTCACGGGTCTGTCTGTCATAAGTATAGATTTGTTGATAAGGATATGGGGGTGCATACCCAACATGTAGAAGCTTTCAATAATTTGTTAAAACCGGAGATAAAATGTCGCATGGGGGTTGAAACTTTAAAGAGATCAGATTTTCTTACGGAATTTATCTGGAAATGGAATAATAAGACGACATTACCTGATTCATATTTTCGCTTGATGAAATTAATAGATTAAATTTATTTCTTTCTATTTAGTTTAATTTTGTTCTTTTAATAATAATATGTGAATTTAATATCTTTCTTTAAATTTATTTATTAGTTTTATGAACTTTTTACAGAATTTTTATGATTAAATTTTTTAGGGCTTTTTTTTACAGGCACCACATGGAGCTTTTTTTTTTCACAGATCCAAAATTTTGCTCTGAATTGAATTTTTCTTGGCGGCTTGCAAAATAGAACTTTCCAACTTGACAATATTCTTAAAAACATTTTCCGGAACATTAGAACAGTTTGAAAGGTATCCCGAATAATCTTTTATCGATTTATTGCATTCGATAAGGAAACCTTTGCTTCTTGTGGAATAACTTAATCCTCAAACTCATCTTCATTTACCAAAGACTTATTATCAACACTCAGTTGCAGTTTTTCTATGATTTCATTTTCAGATAATTCTCCTACAACCATTACGTTTTTATCCACCTGGACATAATCTTCGTAAGATACACCAGTTGTGACAGGGACAACAAAGCTCCATATATCTCTTCCTTCGGTTTCAACTTTGGCTTCAGAGCGCAACAATTTTTCGCTAACTACACCATTTCCATACCAGTGCTTTCGATCCCTGGCGATTTCTCCCAACATTTGGATATGGTGGATTTCTTCACAGCCCACCATGCAGAGCAAAACATATCAATAGCCTTTTTTACGTCGATTTTTTTTACATCAAAAGTTATGTTTAGGAGTATTTTTTTCAACAAATGACCCCTGTAATGCATTTTTATGGCACTTATGATTCTTAAATCTAGTGGTTACAGAACTGCTGTGTAATTGGGTTGAAAAAATTCTACTGTTACATGCTCCATCCGACTTGTCAAATTATGAGCTAAGCAGTTGCCTACCAGCAGTAGAATTTTTCTTTGTTTATTCTCATCTTTCTATCAAGGTCTATCAACCACTAATTGAATAATTATTGCGTCATCCAGACACGTTGGTTGTACTGATAATCATTAGGAAATGAGTGCACATTTTTAAAGCAACGAAGCTTTGCGTATTTTCCTATGATTAACCACTTCCACTTTTCTGTGCCGGAAGCATTGTAGCAAAATAGAGTAGTTAATCTAACTTTTGATTTTCCTACCTTTACACGAATCTCCTTTGAATGTTAATGTTCTATGAGGAAGCAACTGATAAAATACTTCAGTTTCATCGGCGTTGAAAATGTCGTTTCTATCGTATTCTGACACAATTTTTGTTACGTCTCCTGCACGCCATTCTGCTACACATTCTTGTGGGATGCTATTCGCTTCACCAAAAATTGCTCTTAAAGTAATTCCATAGCGTTCTTGAAACCTATTGAGCCATTCGACACTTGTCTGGAATGATTCAACTTTAGTATCTTTTCAAATTCTAAGGCTTTTTCACGAATTATTGGTCCATTTACCAAAAGATTTTGCGACCGTACATCTTGGAGCCACACGAATGTAGCCTTATCTAAATTATCATTTAATGCACCGCAAATTATCTTCCTTTGTGGTCTCATTTCACGTTCTTAAATTTAGTTTTCTATTTTCTTATGATCTTTTATGAATGTTTATATGGTGGATGGTGCTATGCCGTGTGTTTTGGCAATTTCATTTTTTTTCCTTCCTGAATCGAATTTTTTTAAAATAATTAATTTCTCCTTAAGCGTTAATTGGCGACGTTTCTAGTCCATTGTTAATAAATACGATAAGATTTTTTAAAAATAAGTTTGTAAAAAAAAATTTTTAAACACGGGGAAACATTAAAGAGAAAAAATAATGTAGAAAAAAATCAAATTAACTCAATAAACTTAAAATGTTATTAAAAAAAGTTTTAGACACTGGGAAAAACTTAAAAGAGAAAAAATAATGTAGGAAAAAAACAAATTAACTCAATAAACTTCAAATGTTATTAAAAAAGGTTTTAGACACTGGGAAAAACTTAAAAGATAAAATAATGTAGGAAAAAATCAAATTAACTCAATAAACTTAAAATGTTATTAAAAAAAGTTTTAGACACTGGGAAAAACTAAAAAGAACAAATAATGTAGCAAAAAATCAAATGAACTCAATAAACTTCAAATGTTATTAAAAAAGTTTTAGACACTGGGAAAAACTAAAAAGAACAAATAATGTAGCAAAAATCAAATGAACTCAATAAACTTAAAGTGTTATTAAAAAAAGTTTTATAAACAGCGTAACACCAAGGATGAATATTTAAAAAAAAAATCTAAGAAATCACACAATTAATATGTAAAAAAAATGTTTATTAATAAAAATTTTTAAAGACAACAAAGATGAGTAGTTAGCTATGTAAAAATAAAAATTCGTCTATAAATTGTAAACCATTTGTTATACAATCACTTATAACTTGTAATGAACACGTGCTATACCGATAAGTGGCAAAAAAAATTATTTCGTAGAAATTTTGTCTAAAATTAAACCAAACTTCTAAAATTTTGAAAAAAAAATTCATTTGACTGAGATTTGATTGCTATAATGAATTTTGTATTAGTATGTTTCGCATGAAAGATCATCAGGGACATATCGCAGATACGTTTTGCTAGAAATTTTGTTACTTCGGTATTTGTTATTCTAATATTTGCCCTGTATTATGGTTATTTAGTGTTATATGATACAATTATAACTTATTCACAAGAAATATCAGGGATTTTAAGATTTCAAATTAGATTTCTATGTATTTTACACAAAACAATATAAAACTATAATTTGAAGATTATGCATAACTATTAATCTAAGTAACCCGTAGTAAGCTATTAGATGGGCATATAAATACTTTATATTCTAAATATTTATTGATTAAAGATCATTTCCAAGAAGTTTTAAAATTATATTTGTATTTTTAATTTGTTTGTAATATTAAGGATGCAAAAAGGAGCATTCTACCCTAAATTTGTTTATTTTAAATATTTTGTTATAATTTTATATATTTTTGTTGTGAAAACTATAAAATTAATAAATAATTGTCAAATTTTTTTAATAAAATAGTTTAAAAAGTAAATTTTTCTTGTAGGATGCAATAATATATCATAATTACGCTAAATAATTCTAATAATTAGCTTGTCAAGATGATAAAATTCTATATATTTTTTCAAATCTTATATTTAATTCACTTTGATTGATGCAAGCATCTGTAATAGTATCAAAAAACATTTTAATTGATTAGTTGAAGAACTTTAGTGATCCAATATTTATTAAGCTCTTTATATTAACTTTAGAAAATATTTTGAATCACTGAATACGAAACTTTATTATTTCATATAATATGAAAAATAGAGGTAGCATTAATTTTAGATGCTATTAAAAATCGCCAATATATAATATTTATGTATATGATCAAAAATGTCCTTATTTTTCAAGAAAATTAATTGTTTAAATTCATTTATAAACATTTAGGATTCATTTATTACAAATTTCCTTATTTGTTACCTAATGTTCAATATAGTGACATAATCTTGATTTTCAATATTAATGCTGTTGAACCGCATTTTTTAAATTTATTAAAACACTACATAGCTGTTTTTAATACTGAGTATGAAGTAGCTAATAAAAGAATAAGATTTTAATTATTTTAAAAAATTTAACTCTTAATTCATCCAAAAAATCTAGTTTTAACAAAATTTACACTTTTTTAAGTACATACTTAAAATTATTGTTTTAATGCAATAGTAAAACTCATATATACTATCAGTATTTTTAAATATATATTTATTGATATAAAAATTTATCTACCTTGATAAACTTATTTTAAGGTAAAAACAAATGTTAGATGATTAATTTGTATCTTGTTAAATGTTTGCTATTTTACCATAAAATTTTTATTTTTTAGAAATTCTGCATTTCTTGTAAAACTCATATTTTTAAAGATAAATAAGTAATAAAATACTTCTAGTAAAGGAAGGCATCTATTTATAATAAATCACATGTTTTTTGGTATATAAAAAATTTAAATTTTCTTATTTTTACAACCAGCCAAGTTTTAAATATTAAAAATGTACCTATCTGATTTCTATTTATTTTAACGAGTATGAATAATTTATCAAATTAAAAAGATATTTATTGATATGGATCACAGCATTCTTGACTAATATATAATCTAAAGCAATATAATGTTGAGCAAGATTAAAAATCAAAATATCTCAAGAGATACAAATTCAATAAGAAAATGATTAGCTTCGTATTTCATTGTATGCCAGAGATTACAATTGTTAACTATAAAAAAGGATCATATTATTGCAATAATTTATCCATAGATACATTGTTGACATTGTTGATATTGTTGAAATTGATTATATTGATGATATTTATGAATCTTCGTTTTTTTAAAGAGAATGTTTCGTGAAATAATTTTATTATAACTAATACTTCATAATAGTTTTTATAAAGATTTTATACAAATTATTTTATATAATATTGAATTTAAAAAGGAATGTTGAGAAATTAATTTAAATATTAAGAAATTTTGTAAAACGAAAGACTATACTTTTATCAGACTGATGCAGAGTTTAATTTATAATAACTAAGATGTTCAATTTGATTTAGAAAATTTTTTGTTACTAATAGTATTATTTTTTTAAACAAAATGGTCCTATTATTCGTAATAATAACGTTGATGAAAGTAGTATAATTTAAAATATATTGAGGTTTTTATAACAATATCCCTTTTCTTCTTAAAATACATTACTTAATTTTAATGAAATATAAAATTGAAAAACAAGAGAATTAAAAAGTTTATATTTTATTAAAATATACATTTTTTATACATAACCCAATTTTATATATATATATTTATCTATAAATTTTACATTTAAATATTATAAAAGAAAACTGAATATAGAAAATAAGCATTAACGAAAGAAAAATGACCGGTAAGTAATATTTTTAAAATAAAATAAATTAATTAAAAAATCTAAACTTTCAATAATTCAATAATTGTACCCTAAGCATTATCCTTAAAAAAATCAAAAAAAATGACACGGTGGATCATATTTTTTCCATGATCCAAAATTATCTAGTTTTAACAAGACTGCAAGTTCTCTGATATAAATGAATTAAAAATATGCATGGTTCATTTTAATAATATTTTATAACGGTTTGGTATAAACCTGAGGATATTTTGAGAAGAGTAAACATTAGGTGTTCTTTTAAAGACATTTATTTTATTATCCATTTAAAATAAAAAAAAAATATCTGTATACGTAATTACATATGTAACCTTTTAAAATATAGTTTTATATACATGTTCTTGTAAACATTTTAAGATTTTTATATAAAAATCATATAAATTGAAAAAAATAATATATAATATACAATTATATAGTTTTAATAAATAGTTAGGAAAATAAATCTCTATTATAGATGGCTTTTTAATTCAATATTGTTTAAATTTCTTAATACAGTAAAAAAATTGGTTATCAGCCTTTTAAACTTTGCTTTAATTTGATATTATATCTTCTATTATCTAATAACTATATGGTTACTTCGTAATATTATAATTTTTTGATACATTCCTTTCCTATTTTTAAACATATAGTTTTCATACGTAATAATAGTTAGGATTTGAATCCAAAATAAAAGGTAATGATAATGATATATTTAAGTATAGAAAATATGATTAAAACAATTAATTTAATATTAAATAAAATAAAATTAGGATCAGTTAAAAAACACCAAGAAATAGATTTAAATTTTAATTAAATTAAAAATTTCCTAAAAAAAATAATTCTTTTAGTTCCGTATTCATATAAATTTAATTCAATTATTTCTTATTAACTTTTTGGCTTTTTCAAAAAGTTAAATCTTAAAGAAAGAGTAAAATAATTATTTTTCAAATCAAGTATATAATTTTCAAAAATAATGTTATTCATTAGAAATTATAATACACGCAATGATAACTGTATTTCTGGTAAAGTATTCTATTAAGTTTGCTTATTATATCATTTGTAGCTGTAAAGCTTAGGGTAAACCAATTATTTCCGTCTATATCTAAAATTAATGTATATATATATAAATATATGATAAATCGTATAATACGTGTACAAATAAAAATATTAATATAGAATCAAGATTATACATGAAAGCATTTTTGTAAAACTTCTATAAATATGTAATTGAGTAAAGTTATCCTGCTTACTAAAATTTAAATCTATTTTACAATTTGAACGTTAAAGGGATACTTTTTTGGTACTGTTTTAAAATTAAAGAAAGCAGGTTACTACTTAAATTTTCTTTCTTAAAAGTTCCAATTATCTAAAACTTATGTGAAATTACTTTGTAAACATCTTTAAATATTGTTTTAAAGTCTAATGGAAAAAGCTGGAACCTTTTGGTAAAAATGTCGAAAAACATTCTGAATTTATAATTAAAATCTTTTATTTGAACTTTTTTTTCTTCACATAGTTTAGTCATTCCATAAAGAAAAATCTTTTTATGTTTGTTTTTAAATTCATCAGATTCCAAAGTTTCATTGACAGTTTTGAAAATATCAATTTTTTCAACCAACAAAGATTCATTTTCTAGGGGATTGTTACCGGATACTTTTTCATCCAAACCTGCTGTAAGTTTAATAAAATACAGAACCAAAAGTATATTTCATTCATAAGTAAGTTTGAACAGTCTATGTAAGCATTCATGTCAAGATTTGGATTTTCCTTAATTCTAGAGATTTCTATTTTGTTTATAAGAATAAAAGCAATTGTACCATAAACTCTATAAGTTTAAGTAACTTACCTAGCCAAAGAGGTAGAAATAAACAACTTATTAATGATAGCGTCTGTATAACTATCTTTTGTAATGATAGAGCAATCTTTGCATATATTTTGAATTTGTTTGATGTTTTCTAACTATTTATTAATTAATATTCCTGTACATGTCTCTTGCATTTTCTCTTTTGAATATTTGTTTTCTTGGATAGTTCATTTTTATTATGAAAACTTAATTTACCCAACATTATTTCTAATGTTAGCCTCATATCAAGTTTGTAATACCTTGTAAATTATTATTGTTAAGATACTCTTCACAATAATAGGAAAAATCAAAAATGTTAGTTGGATACTTCATTTGGATATTTGCCAACTCTTTGTCTTGCAAAAATTCAACAAAATTTTTAAATATAACAAATTGTTGTGTAACATCTATAAGCAAAAATTCTGGGTCGGAGTCAAATTTATAAGCATCTTGATTTTGATAAATTAAGATCTGAGAAGCAGCCTCAACTTTTTATCAAAAAAGATGTACCTGAATAACCTTCGATCCACAGTTCATATACTTGTGAATTGATAAATTCTGGAGAACAAATATATGTCAACATTGTGACAAGAAAACTTTATTATCTTTTAAAGAATTAAAATATAGATTTGCTTGCGCATTATATTTTTCACTTATATGATATAAATTATTGTAATTATAATACCGGTTTAAAGGATAATATATTAATAAGTAAAAAATTAAATTATTATCAATATAACTATAATTTTTGGATCATGTAAAAAAAATGACCCATAAATGGCTAAATTGCACTTTAGGCACCCCAAATGCGACTGCGCAAACAAAGAGGAAAATATTCACATATTGTACAAAGTACGATTGCGCCAAAATGAAGGATAATCATTTTAATATTGAGAATATAGATTCTATGAATATATTTCGTTCTAAATGATTTAAAAAAGTCGACAACATAGACAATTAAAATTCTTCAGAAATTGCATTTTATACCAGTAATTAGAACATATTCAATTTTCTCAATTTTAATGTATTTGCAAAAATTCAGCAGATGCATTGATTTATTTGCATTTAGGTGTTCCAAATGCAAAAAGCGTATTTCCATTAGAACGGTAACATTTTTTGATGGATCACATTTAACACTTTTTCAAATATTTTCGTTAATTTACTTGGAAGTTAAGAACATACATATACCTGTAAGTGAATTAATGAATCAATTATATCTAACATCAGAACACACAATTGTTAATTGGTTTAATTTCGTTAGAGAAGTGTATATTGAACACTTAAATATTTTCAAGGAAAATATTGGTCGTATTTTAGTGAACCAAAATGTGTGGGTTGTTGGTGAGGTGGACAAAAAAAAAACAATGTATTTATGGTTATGACTGAGTTAAGAAACCAAGATATATTAAATAAGATTATATTAGAAAATGTAGAAATTGGATCTTATATTGTCACTGATTGATGGAAGGGTTATACAATGCTCACAGAGTTAGATTTTTTTAATATGATATTGTAATACATGATAGAATGTTTTTTAATCAAAATGGATTCCACAATAATAAAATGGAGGCGGTTTGGGTAGGTGTGAAGAGAAAAATTCGTTATATTACAAACAAGAGACCAGAAATGATCAATTCTTGTACCGCGAAATATTTATTTGAAAAAAATTCGCAGAAAAACGATTATCTGAATTTATAAAACTATTAATATGATTTATTTATTTTAAAATTCTTAATAACTTTCCTCTTTGTTCGCGCAAACACGTTTGGGGTGCCTAAAGTGCAATTTAGCCCCTATAAATTAATCATATTAAAAAACCCAAAATTATTCATGCAAAAAAATAAACCAAAATTATTCATGTAAAAAAATAACCCAAAATTATTCATGTAAAAAAATAACCCAAAATTATTCATGTAAAAAAATAACCCAAAATTATTCATTAAAAAAATAAACCAAAATTATTCATTAAAAAAATAACCCAAAATTATTCATTAAAAAAATAACCCAAAATTATTCATTAAAAAAATAACCCAAAATTATTCATGTAAAAAAATAACCCAAAATTATTCATTAAAAAAATAGCAACAAATTTTTTTGACAAATTGTTTTATTTTAGTAAATTAAAATTTTTATAAAATGGTAATAATATTAAAATATTTTTTATTTAATTAAATTATATTATATTATAATTAACGTCATAAGCCAAAATTTCGATCATTTTTTTCAAATGAATTGTTACCAAAATAAATCCAGAAAACAAAAAGAACTTACAAACAAATCAAGCCCGCATCATTCAAACCTTTCGTTTCTTTAATTTTCAACTTGATTTTATTATTAAAACTTTCAACATTTTGTGTATGAATACCTGTATGAGGTTTAACAAAATTTTATTTGTGCACTACAGTTTTGTGCAAATTTTCACCGTTTGAAAGTTCTCGATAACTTGCCCATTCATCAGTGTGAATAATAGAGCCTGATCTTACTACCGTATTGATTATCGGCAATAAAATTTATTTTTTCCTGTTCTCAACTATTTTTACAAATCCTCTTGACGGCATAGTTGAGGTATCAATAATAGAAAGTGTCCAAACATTTTCTCTTGGGCTTATGCCTCGATGGCTTTTAACTTTTTAATCGAGCATTAATTCATCAACATTAACAACTATTCCATGGCCTCCAAGTCTAATCGGCTCACTTTTATCATTTATTTTAATTCTTTAAATGAATAATTTTCTTATTTTTCCATATGTTGGTTTTGAAATATTAACAAATTTCAATATCTCACTTTGATTTAGTCCTTGAGATTAATAACAAAGAATTTTTAGAAATCTGTTTATCTTTACAGCCAAATATTTAAAAACACTCCCTCACAAATTGAAATATCAAATTAAAATGATAAAAAAAACTGTTTCATGCAAATCCTAGTTGTTCCCGGCTAAAGTACAGAATAAGGGCCCAATCGGGAATTTTTGGTAAATTTATAATGGCGGGTATTGATTATAACATTGATAATATTGATACATTAAAATATTGAAGAAAAAAAATTATTTCTTAAACTAATTTACCCCTAGAACGCGATTGCTAATAATGTAAATAATTAGCATTAATCGTCTTGATCATTTCAGACAATCTTTCGTAATTATTGAACTTTCTTTCAAAAATATATTTGGCAATGTAGGAATACATTAGTTATGGACTTTCGTTCGTTATATACATATATTTCCTTTTGACTGCTCCCCAGATAGCTTCAATCTTATTTGTTTGTACGCCATCCTCGGAAACGAAATTTCTTGAATAATTTACTGTTTCATGGTAGTATCCGAGATCAGCAAGATCATTGC
>CAKKLC010002511.1:140567-157615 GCA_918559645.1 Ceratonova shasta | reverse complement strand
AAAGTAAACTAAACTTTTGCTAATTTTTACTTGATAAAAATTCATATACTCTATATATATATATATATATATATATAAATTAAATTAAAAATTTGTTGTCAAAATTATCTTATGGGTATTATTTCTAATGTTACAAAAAGAAATATTTATATATTGAAGACTTAAATTTTATTTTTATGAGTATTTAGAAAAAAAATATTAAGACAATTTAATAAATTATTTTTAAATATAGACCTACGATCTATATTTATAAGAAATTATGATGTAAAAAGAGGATCCTGTTTAACAAAAATTAAAATAATTTAAAAGAGTTAAGAAATAGTAGAAATTCAAATTATTAAAATATTATATCTACAAGAACATATTTTATTAATATAATTTTTCCTATATAATTAGGTATTTTTGAACTAATAAAAGTAAAAAATACTTACATTAAAATTAAATGATATATTACAACTTCGCATAAGATATAATTAAAATTGAAATTAAAAAATAAATATTTTTATAAAAAATTAAATAAAACTTTAATTAAATATTACATTTTTATAAGTAAATCCAATCAATAAAATTTAGACGTTAATTTATTTGATTACCAAAAAATATTACAAACAATTTCCTTATTAATTATATTGTATTTTTCAATTCGACAGTTATAACAAAATATATTTAATTATATCAAAAAATTTCAAACAATAATTACTTTTTGGGCATTTAATGATAAAAATATATAAAAACTTTAAATGATATTAAATAAGCTGATTAATATATTTAATATTTAAAAATTTTAAATGGTATTATTATAAGGGTTTAAAAACCCTGAATATCCTTAGACACATTTTTAAGTGATTATTTTGTAAAATCAACAGAACTAAGCAATACTTGTAAGAATAATTCAATTTAAATATAAAAAAATATGATCTAAACCTAATATTAAACTGTTTTTCAAATGTTTTTATTTTAGATATATTCTTAAATTTAAACACATGATCTCATTTTAATTACTAAGTTCCACATTTTATTTAAAATAAGTAATTTATGAATTTATATATAAAGGAAAATAGGATAGTAATAAAACTTATATGTAATTATAAAAGTGTTTTATATTATGTTCAAATTATGCAATTTTGTTTAACATTAATAAAAAAACATAAAAAAAGATCTTTAGTATACTAAAATATAAATATTTAGAGATTGTATGGTAAAAAAATTATAAAAAAATACTAAATTTATAAAAATATATCTACATATTTATATTTTATTATAAATGATATTTTAAAGAATGCTCATATCGTCATAAATTTACTATAAAAGAATATTTTACGTAATTATCAATTAAAAAATACTATTTGATAATTAGAATATTTTAATTAGGAGTAAATATTGTATAAAAATGTATTATAAGTATGTAGTTTTAATTATTATAGTTGAAATTTTTAGCTATGATTTTCAAATAATTTTTAGATAACATCTTTAAAATAAAATTATTGATGAAAAATTGGAATATATGTTCTTATTAAAATGATAAATTTAGCAAAATGATCTAAATTTAAATGTTTATAAGAGAAATGTTGAAAGGTAAAAGATAGAAAAATATTTTTTGAATTTTCTTATTAGTAAACATAGATAAAAAATTTGATTTATTTATTTAATAATAATTTTTATCAATTCCATACTAAATTTTGTTTATTTTAATTTGCAATATATTTTATATTACAAAATCTAACATTTCTAACAAAGGATAACGTTTTAAAATTAAAAAAAATATGAAATTTTATAATTTTGAATACTTAAATATACCTTATACATTGTAAAGTTTATTATATTAAATTTTAAATAATCCAATTAAATTTATTTATAGTTGTATATTAAAATCTAATTTAATGATGATATATAACACAGAACAGAATAAGATATAAATGTATCTATCTTTTAATTAAGAAAAAAGTAAACTAATAAGTATTTAATTCTTAAAAAATAACTAAGATAATTTGCAGCATTATAACTTGACTTACCTTATTTTCAGCTTGTAATTGAACAATGTTTTAAATAATAATTTCTCTAATTAATAAATAATACTTCTTCTTATAAATTAATTTTTCCAAATTTTAATACATTAATATCAATTTTAACTATTTTAATACCTTTTTAAACAAAAAGAATAAGAATTATTTTATTATAAATACTAAGAACTTTATTGAATTATTTACTATATAATGCTTACTAATGAGATCGATTAGTAATTATTAATATGTTTTATTTAAAAAATTGTTAAGTTTTTTTGTAAAAAAAATATTTTACCGATCACTAGTGTCTCATGTTGAAATATAAACTTCCAATATACTAAAATTTGACCTATTAAATATAGTTATATAAATAAATTAAGCAATTTCTTTTTAAATATTTATACAAACTTATAAAAATGATTCTGTTTGAAAAAAAAAATTTATAAAAATCATATAAGCTTAAAATAAGAATTTTGTTAATATATAAGGTTTTAGATTGATTAAAATCATTATTAAATCTTAAAAATAAATTTAACTGAATTTAAAAATTATATAGGTTTTTGATTTTTAAATTGTATTTTTAATCACTTTAATGATATTATGATACAATAATTTTGAAACCATATTTTTTTATCTATATTTTAAAAATTATTCGTATGTTTAAAATTTAGTAGTAATTTTAGATATCACTTTTTTTAACAATTATATATAAATCATAAATAATCATTAAATCTTATTTTTGTATTATATTAGTTTAATAGAATAAAATTATATTTTAAGTGTTCTTAGATGATACATATTATTATACTAATAAAAGAAATCAAATTTTTTCTTTCTTTTATATTGCTAAAAATTGAATATTTATTTAATGTTAATAAATAACAAATTTAAGAAACAACATTAAAAATATAAGTATTTAGAGGATTTCTAAATGAAATCTATTAAATAAAAATATAAAAATTTCTATATTATGGATTTATATAATTGTTCTTATTAAAAAAATAAATTTCTTTCTAACACTTATTGTTAAATTCTTAGAAATTTAGTTTAATATCATACTAATAGTATTTTTTTAAATAACTGTAAAAATAGTATTTAGTAAGTAGTATTTTTACTATTGTGCACTCAATTTCAATATTTATTATTGACAAGTTTTGAACATAGAATTTTTATCATTTATTTTTTGATTAGTTTAAAATAATACCTGATGAAAAATATTTTGACACTTTTTAATAATATTTTTATATTCTTAAGAAATCACATTAGAGAGTTGTTATGAAAAATATTTTAATTTATTATCTAGTACAGTAATGAGAATCCTTTTTGATCCGCGCGACTAGAATTCTCAAATGTTTCTAGATTGTGTAGAGAGCCCAAGCTGTAAAATTATTTAACCAAATAGATAAAATAAAAATTTTTTATTAAGTAACATTCATAAGCTTCAAAATTACAATAGAGTTTCATAAAAATATAGTCATAGTCATTAAATGTACATATTAATTATTTATCAATGAGATTGTTACTGTTGTACATTCGATGACAAATTCTTAATATCTCGATCATATTTCGTCACTTTTAGTAACACACATGACCAATAGATTCATCAATCATTTTCGTTCTTGAATCACATTTTATGAAATTCATTTCTGAAAATAATGACTTACAAGCATATATAGAAAAAAAATTGATAATATCGCTCTTTCTAGTTTTTTAACGGTTCAAAAATTCTGGAATGGTATTTCAAGTTCTAATTAATTTTTCTTCTGCATTATTATTAGTATTATTTATGTTCGTGAATCGATCTCTTTCAATTTTTTCAAATCATTTCTCAAATCAAAAATTTTTTGTTTCAATTGCAAACTCAAATAGAATTAAATTGATTCCATGTCTACACCTTATAGATTTAGGCACTCAAAAATCTCCAAATTGAGCTCATCTGGTGATAGAGTATTTGAATTTAAAATAAATTTTGGTATCTTTTCAAATCTCCTGAATTGGTAGATCTTAAAGAAAACTCGTTGATTATCGAATGAATAAGTACAGAAAATTGTTGTAAAATTTGATTTTTTCTGGTTTTTCTTTCTCAAAAAGTTATTTTATAAATTGGAATCATTAAAACGTGTTAGATATAACGTCATGAACAAAAATCTGTAATTTAGTTTAAAATATTTTGATTAAATCAAACGTAACAATAATTGTTTTGTTAACGCCTTGCAATTGAATATTTTATTCATTTTAATTTAAGCACAAATTAGTAAAGAAACATTAATTTTGAAAGCCATCCGAGGTCTAGTAACTCATTATATTTTTCAATGAGATTTTAATTTATAAAAAAACACTTAACTTCTTCCAAACACTCAGCAAATCTTCAAAAACCGTTTTCCACAACTTAACCTTTGCATATTGTTGTACATAAGTAAGCCCTTATATACTGAGTTTACCTCATTTAACAATTATAAATATTCTCCTTTGTTTAATCCGCTTGCAGCTATCAAATTGATTAATTTTGTTACAAGAATGATAAAATCTTCCACTGACTTAAAAACGTGCATTGGGGATAAAACTTGCTGGTGTATAATGCAATAAAAAACCAGAACTAAATTTCCATAACGTTCAGTAAATAAATTGATGAAACCACTTTTTCTCCAGTTACATTGCAAGGGCCATCGGTCGTTACTGATACAATCTTGGAAAGATCTATTTCTCTTTTAGTGAGTGCTTTTACAACTGCATCGCTAATATCTTTTGCTTTTGTTGTTTTTGCTAATGATATTAAACTAATTAATAATTCATTTAGATTATTTCAACTGCGGTATCAAGTAAAAATTGCTAAACAATTTATCCAGTTATATCACTACTTTCATCAACCCAAAGTGAAATTAAATCAGAGACTTTATATCTTTTTTTAGCTGATGAGTTACATTTTCGGCAATTTCATGATTCTATGTTTAACTGTATTTTCAGCCAAACCAATATCATGAATTCTTTACATAATTTTTTTTTTGTTCTTCAAAATCTTCATAGAGAATGGAAAAGCATTTCAGACATGCTTCTTTTAGATATTCGCTATGGTTTAATGGTTTTCCGTCTCTAGCGATTATGTTTGAGGCATCAAAACTAGCAGCAATTATATTCAAACAAATCCCTATAAATTTCATTATGGATGTTGATTGTACATTTTTATTTTTTATTTGCTGGAGCAATTTATTCTTTTCGTGGTTCCTTATTTTTTTAAGGAGAGATTGATGTTTTATCTCAAAATATTGTTTGAGCGACAAAGTCCTGCATACAACTGTACTATAGCTTAAAAACTGATATAAGTTTGTCACTTTTTTTTTATCATACCATACGTTAAGTCCATCAACTTTGAAATCTCTGCATTTCATTTCCACCAGCCCTGTTTACTCTATAAAAAAACACTAATAACGTCATTAAACATATATTTATAAATTTATTATAATTCATTATATACCTTTAACAATCATAACATACCCTAAAAACTATAATAGATTCGTTTCTGAATACGGATAAGACATTTTTTGAATAAAAAATCTTTTACTTCAAGCAAAACACATGTCAATTTAAAATACACAACTAACCTGTATTTCACCGCGTTTTCTCTGGTCTTTTTAACTTTACTGAACATCTAATTAACTAAATACTAATAAAAACAGCACTTCCTTATGTGTTATCTGTAGAATATAGTGCGCACGGGGAGCAATAAAAAGCTGGTAAATTTGACAAGGAATGAACTCCATAAAAAACTTTTGAGCGTTGCAAACATAAATAACCCAATCTTGTTGCAAGCGTAAAAAAAATATTCGTATAAATTTCTCTGGAAAAATTGTCACTTTTTAAGCGAGGGGATCATTTTATGAAATTTTCAAATTTAAAGTAAATTAAATTTGTGTTGAAACAATGCAATTCTGGCTTTATAAATATCAATAGAATGACTGTTACATTAGAAAAGAAAAAAATAATTTGAACCATAATTCGGAAATTTTTGAAACAACATGTCAAATATAAAAAAATATTTTTTAAACTTCAAAATTTAACTTGGAAATCATTATTGTCATCCAAATGATCAAAAGTGTCTCCTCGGACATACGTGCTCTAGTTTTAAACACCTGAACCATTACGATAAATTTTAAAGCATAATATTTTTAAAAAATATTTGTTTTCTCAATAATCTATTTATTTGAATGTACCTATGAACCAAAGATGGAATTATTTAAAAGATAAATATATTTAAGATTACAATAGATTTTAATTTTAATCAAAATATAGATAAAAATATACATATTTTATCTTAATAAGCTTTCAATACAAATTTTTTAAAAATTTTAATAAAATTTTTCTTTTTAAATATTATTGGAAATGTAAGCTAAAATAAAATAGAAAATACTCAGATTAGAAACTTTAATAATTTTAACAAATTAAAAGTGTGATTATAGGTTTTTTTAATTTTTTTTAATTCAATAAATTAATGAATTATTACATTAGTTATAGAAATATACTAAATTTAAGAGAATTATACAACGGATAAAAATATTTATTCATAATCATGTAATTCAATAAAATAAATTTTTATAATGAATATTTACTCAAGTATCTACAAAATAATTAACATGATTGAAAGTTATTAAAAATTATAAAAGATAGAAAAAATTTTATTATATATTAAAATAATAAAATTATTGGAAAAAGGTTGATTAGGTTATTTAAATCCAAATCCAGCAAAAGAAAACTAAAACGATTAAACTTGTATTCATATAAACAATAAGAATTTCAATGATTGATATTAAAAAATTAAAAATAATTATAAAAGTTAGGCTCAAATAGTCGGTTTTATTAGATAAATATATATTTTAAAAGAAAAATATTATTTTCAGAAATTTAACAATAAAAAAAATTAAATATTTAATTAAATTCTCAAAATCTGTTATATCGATGTTTAGTTTATTTGAATTTTAAACAAAAAATATCATAATTAATGAGAGATAATGTTATTGTAACGATAGGAATCTTTAAAATGAAAAAATCAATAAGATATTTAATAAAATTTTATTTTAAATTAACCTGTCTTTATACATGATAAAATAATTTTTATATTTTATCAAATCATTTTTATATACAGAAACCCCCGAAGTTTATCAATTCCAAAGTTTACCACATTTTTAAAAAAAAGTTTGTTTTATACCTATAAAATGGAATTTATATTCATAAAATAAGTTGAATTCTTGCTGAAAAAAAAGAAATATGTCTATTTAGATAAATATTTAAGTGAAAATCATAAAAGAGTAGCTGAAATCTTCTCAGCCAAATTTAAGAAAATTTTCATCAGAAGACCAATAAAAAATTATTCGTATAGCAGAGATAAAATATTTGAATCAACTGCTTCCTTCCACAAAGCAAGATATTTCAATAGAAACCAATTAAACCAGGAGTTAAACTACAAGCTTTTTTTGGATATTAAATGTTGAATGTTAAGGAGGAGTATATAACGAAAACATATTAAAAGAAAGGGAAATTAAAATAAACTAATAATTACAAATTTTAAAGCATCAAACTGATGGCTATACAAATTTTAAAATAAAAAAAATATTTTTTAAAAGAAACAAAGTTGAAAAAGTTTCAATAATTTTAAAGAGGATGCTATTGAGTTCTATGAGGAGATTAAATTGAAGATGATGCAATATTCAAAAAATAACATATATAATTGTGACGAAACGTCACTATTTTATAAACTAATGCCTCTAAGAGCTTCATTTCAAAAGGCAGAAATGGATGTAAAAAATTAAAAGACAGGCTTTCAATAATGTTTTATACAAAATGGATGGTTCGCATAAACTCAAATCACTAATAATAAGAAAGTTTGCAAATCCAAGAGCTTTTGAAAATTTTAATTATAATAATCTCTGTCAATATAGATTAAATAAAAATACTTTGATGACAATTTTAGAATTTGAAAATAGGTATTGGATCTTGATACCACTCTTAAGATCCCAAGAAGAAAAATCCTGATTTTAATAGATAACTGTCCTAGTCATAAAATGACATATTCTCCTAAGTGTATTGAATCAGTATTTCTGCGCAAATACTCAACATTCATTACACAGCTTTTAGGTACAAAAATTAGGGCATAACTGATTAACAATTTTCTACAGATTTCCGATTCCGGATATGACTTGATTAATTGGAAAAATTATATTGTAATTTTTTAAATAAACTTTTTAAACCATTCCATTAATATTACACACATTCGCCGATTACATCGATGTCATATGGGGAAGGAAAATCACACTGCCGGACTTAGCAAAATACAACCAAGTCCCCAACACAAAGATTAAATTAAATTTATTTGTATATAAAAAAGCAACATAAGTTTACGTGTTTTCTACGGTCACAGTGTTATGCAAAATATTAGTTACAAAAACTAACAACTTTTTATTAATAAAACTTGCAAACCTTAATCTACGTGTTATCACTCGATCAGTATTTTTCGGCTGTGTCTGGGTGGGGAGCTGTTCTGTATGCAATATATACAGAGTCGCATATAAATTATATAAATCCCTAGAAAATAACCCTAAAATAACACTAACCATAAAAATAATCCTAACTTTAACCCTATTTCTATTTACAAACAATAATCATAATCGTAACCCTTTAACCGTAATCTTAATCTAATCGTTATTGGAACTATTTGTTTTGAGTAAAATTGCTCTTTACCTAGTCACTTTCTTTTTTCCCTTCATATTGATCTTGTTCAACGATCTAATAATAATGAATCCAGAGATGCAAGCTCCGAGTAAAGTTTATTAAAAAATTTATGTAGGCCATAATAAAATTGAAGCAGTTTGTTTTTGACATGTTTCATCTTACTAGAAACGTAGCAGTTCAAAAGTTTAATAAAGAAATTTAATAATCAAAATTTATAACTTGCATGTTTTTGGTAAGGAATAGAAGCATCTCAGTTTTTGCAACATACATGTTCGATCATTTTTTGTCGCTGCAAATTGCACCTACAGTGCTATAAGACTTTTCGCTATCCTCGCTAGAAGGCGCTATTAAACAAAAACGTTTTGATAAAGAGGCGAGAAGCAAGAATGTTTTTTCTAGAGATTTCTATTATGTAAATGAGTCCGTTGGTGGTGGTGACTTCGGCTGGATATAAATCCAATTTATGCTAGCACGAAACTTCTTATGACAGGGGTCAAGAGGCGGTAATTTGATCAGATTAGCCAGAAGCAAATAACTCCTGATAGTAGGAATCTAGGCTAGTTGAAGTTTAAGGTCCTGGATCTACTTCTGTGGAGATTGAAATGTTGACGTAAGAAGTTGTTTTTTCATACTCGATCTGTAGTATGTTAATTAACATACGATTTACATCATCATGCCGCTTGCATTAACCAACAATTTGTATGTTTGGTGAACCGATTGCAAGTGCGAACAACTTATTTGTCTCGACATCCACATAACCTAAATTAAATCGTTCAGCATGTCCGGCTGCATATTCAGTACTTCAAAAAAATCTCCGAGTTTTGCAGATTTTGCTAAAGTTGCCTTGAGAACACAAAAACTTAGAATGCTCATTCCTGCCATTGAAGTAAACATACTGTTATTACTGGTTCCCTGATAAATCGGTAGAAACGTTATCACTACCCGATCCATCAGATTTTACATGATAACTATTAGATTTCAAACCGCATCATTTTCCTTACAATAAAGGGCGATGTCTATTGTTTTGTTCAATGAGAAACTTGAACAAGTATAACGTAAAATTGAAGCGAGTTGAAATGTCCTGAACCATGCAATCTGTCGGGTATGGCCTGCCGTCGTCGAATAGTTAAGACTTTGGGATTCTTTGCATTTGTTTTGTGGCTTGAGTTCAGTGTTGAATACGCCCAACATTTGCCCTAGCAATGGCAATAGCATCAATAACGGTTCTTTGACTTATTAGTCCAACCCTGAAGACTAGCTGGATTGTGTAGATGAAACATCTTAAGTGAACCAATACAGATAAAAAAGCGACTTGGATCATACTTTCACCTTTATCTTGCACCACAATTCGACGTTTTTGATCTGGAATAAACCTTACTTCAACATTGCAAGGATTTTATACAAAATAACTTTTTTCGTGTGCCGGTCTTCCGAATTTCGTAGTGGCAGAACATTAAACAACCTATTCCACTTTCTGTAGATACAATGTGCGGTGAGGAAATTTGAAAGAAATTAAATTATTTGTGCTCGTCCACACGTCACTGGTAAAGCTTATGTAAGATACCTCGTCTAATAAAATACTAATTATACTCTTCACAGCAAAATATAAGTCGGGAATAAGCGTTCTTGAAAAACGGACTTAAGATGGAATTACGTAACAAACTTCCAGTTTATTTAGAAAGTGGGTTAAGCCTACATGGGTTACCATGCAGAAAAGCTTGACATAAGATAGAATCATTTCTGTGATTTTTTTAATTATAATTAACTGGTGCGGATTGTTAACCAAAAAAGGTTTTTTTCTTTTCTAACAGGATTTCTATCGTAAGGACCCTTGGCTTTTTTCCAGACTTCTTTACTTCTTCAAATTTTCATATGTTTTTGATGTCACAGCTTCCCGTATAGTTTTTATATTCACAAGTAAGTTTTGATCACAGATGATTAATAAGTCCCCTGGTTTTCATATGAACATGGATCATTACCATAGCTTTTTAATTTGTATCTTTATTGCGGAACCAAACAGTTTGAACTTGACTCATCTACAGCATTTATCTCAAAATAATACCATATTTTGTTTCGTTGTTTTTGCGTCATTTTTATTAAAATAATTTACAATTAATATTATAACTTATTAAATATTAATAATTTTGACCTTTATGTAAAGACGTACTTAAATTTATGCTATTATGTGGGCAAGATTAAATTATAAATTATATAGCTATATTATTCCTCTTGCGAATGCGTGTCTAGTAAATTTGAGGAGTAAACCAGTTTAACAGTCTATTGTTTTTGTGGTTTAAGTGTTATCAAGATTATCAACACATGCTACATAGTATTAGACAAGGATGCAGCTATAGAAACGTATTAGTCTAGCATCCTTTCTTCACACATAACGCTAACTGTAAATTATCATTCAATTTCAATTCTTTAAATAGTTTATAAAATACAACTATCACTTACTTTGTAGCTGTATATGTAGAATTATAAATCAATTATCCAGGCCTCCTGGAGCTAAACCATTTTATATAGAAAGTAATGTTTGCTCACGGATTGCGCGCTTGCATAGTGCATTAATTTTAGCATATGTACACCCCATCTAACTGTCATCTGTACCTCGGTCTAATATCAAACGTTAAAGCTGACCCCATGCAATTGTATTGGTTCTAACGAATATATGCTATGATGTGTATTCACTAGAGAGTAGGAATCGAATTTCAAAATAAACGAGTTCCTCAAGTTGCATCCTGTGAGCCTAGAGCATAGAAAAAAACACGCTTTTTTTTAATTGGACGAGATTTGAAATAAAAGAGACTTTAATATATTAAACCTTGGCGATGTTATTTACAGAGGTTAGTCACAAAATGTACAACTAAATAATTTATATTATACTTTTCAATAATTTGTGCACTTTATTATTATTTTTATAATTATCCGAATCAGTCGGTCTGACCTTCACTGACTCCGATTAATCGGAACTTCATATTATCCGGTGAAATCCGATTTCCGGATCAAAAATCGGTTATGCACTAAAAGGAAACATACGAAGTTTCAAATTTGAATTTTACCACCATATAACTTCTAGTATTAAAAGCAACATAGACGATTCTACTTATGCAACTGATCTCTTTTTTAAAAACAAATATAAAAGATGCGATAACATACGCGAGTTGGACTTGGAATGATGTATCAGCGACTAAAATTAAAAAATTGTTGGGTAAAAGCTTGATATTCAACAAAAACAATTTTAGTTGTAGAATATAAGAATAATTTAGATAAACTGATCAAGGAGCTTAAAATCGTAGATGAAACAAGCATTAATTTATTACTTGAAGAATTCATTAATGAAAATGATTTTATTTAAGAAGGATCTTTTAGTAATGAAGATCATTTTTAAGGATAATAAAGAAGATTTTTCTGAAGAATTATTTAAAGCTAAAAAAATATTTATTTATGAATTAATTTTAAGTTACGCAATAATCAAAAGTTATATTTTTAGTCATGATGACACGGCAGATACTATAACGATTTCTGCATTAAATTGTATAGAAAAAGTTATTTATAATGATAAGAAACCTAAATCACCGGAAAAATAATCGATTACTATATAAAAAAATAAAAAAATCATTTTTATTATTATTTTTGGAATTTGTTTATTTTTTAACTCTCATAAGTATACAGAAAGTTTTTTCCCTCAAAAGTGTTAAACTTTTGAGGTTGACTGGAGTTAAAATTTATTTTAAGAAATTTAGTTATTGTTGGGTCTAATATAATTTGACCTTGAGTTAAATTGAAAATTTGATAAATAAATATACCTTAAAAATAAAAATATTGGTTGTGCGATAAAATGAAAAATAATAATTTTTAATTAACAATCCAATAAACTAGCTAATATTATATAAAAAAACATTAAATTTATAAAATTTTATAATTGTTTTCAATAAGCTTTGTCATTTAATACATGCAATAAATAAACGAAAATTCAAAATGGAAATAATTAATAATACCATCAACTGATGTAGACTTGCAAAAAAAAATAATAAATAAAATTTTAGAATTAATTTCTTAGAATTATTACAACCCGACCTAGTACAGTATGCAGATAATAAAGATTCTAAATTTGAATTCATTATAAAAAAGTAATAACAATTTTTTTTACTTAAAGTATTTTTTTCATTTTTTTAATTGTCATCTTTGATATATAATTACTTTTAATGACATTTACAAATGAATCGTCATAAAATGTCTTAATAAATTCATAGAGGTTGGTATTAAATAATTTATGATGTCTTTTAATAATTATAACTAATAGTTTCCCAAATATAAGAATTTACTATTTATTGAAAAAATGGTTATTATTTATTAAATAGATTAAATATATTAAGAAATTATTCAGATGCTGGTTAATCCTTATTTAGTATTTATTGCGTTAATTATATTGAGAGAAAAAAATCATTAAATAATAATAATTATTTTATAAAATTTTTGTTTATTTTTAAAAAACCTATTCTTGATTATTTTAATGTTTATAACACGACAATAATTTGTGCATTCATATTATTATATCTAAAATCTTATATTAACTACTGAGAATGGATGATATCAATAACTTTTATAAATCTTAGTAAAAATTAAAATTTATTAGAATTTTAATAAATAAATAAATGAAAAATTAATTCTAAAAATATTTTATAATTCATCTTTTTCTATATTTGAATTAATTTTTTGAAATTTTGCAGATTCTTCAACCTCCCATTCACCTAAATGTGCATAAGAATCTAAAAGTTCTTCCCAATAATTATAGACTGTTTCCATATCCAAATTATCATAAACAAATTTTCTTCCACTAATATTAAAATTTAAAATTTTACTTTTCAGCTATTTGTTTTGCAATTTCTGGATTTTCAATAGCAAATTGTACCTTTTCTCTAATATTGATTATTTTTTTATACTGTATATCTTTCAATTCTTTATCTATTGGAATATAATGAAACCAAGGTTTTAATGATGTGGTCCAGAATTCATGAAAATCAGGTATTGACTTGAGAACCAATGAACCACATATAAACAAATGTCTTGTTCTTGATGAAGCATGATAACTGGGTAAATCAAGAAGATATCTAATAAAAAAATAAACATAATTACTTGTATTTACACAATTCTCTCATATGAATATCTTCAACTGGTTCAAAACCACCACTGTCCTAAAATTATATTAAAAATACTTCGTTAGAATTCCAAGCCTGATTTTTAACATAATGAACATTATAAAGACTTGAATCTAGTCTGGTTAACTTGACTGCTTTATCCCTTATGCTTAATTTTCTTAAAATAAATTATAATTTATTACCTAGTTCCTCTAAAAAATACTTGATCTATTTTAGACTCCCAAGGATATTTTTTATTTTCTCTTTTTAATTTCTATCATAATTACTCGTTAAGTTCAATTCTAGCATTTTCCCAATCGCCTACACCCAGTGGGTAATGATCCGCAAATGATTCACCATATAAGATAAAATTCCAAGATGGAAACATTACGTTCTTATAATAATTAATATACTAATTATATTTAGTAAAGTACTCTGAAAGGTGAAAAAATTGGAACTCCGGCGTCTTGACGATTCTAGATAATTCTTGATAATTATTACAATTGCATAACTTTCCAGACCCATTAAGAACTCACAATCCGGGATATTTTTTGAAAAATTGGAAATAAAGTTATCTATTATTTCACATCTATGTTCAAAAGCACAATTATTTGATCTGCTAACTTTACCATCGATTATTTTATAATGTATTAAAGATTGATCTTTAGCAGCTTTATCAAACGCTTCCTTATTGATTCCTCTAGAATGATGTTTCAAATCTAAATGTAAATTTCCATCAAAACAATCAATTTTATGACAATGAAGATATTTTTCTTCTTTTATAGCATCTTTAAATAATTTTATATATTCTGGAAATCTTGTTTTGTTCACTTCTTTCGCTACATTAATAAATAATATATCTACAGACAATAATTGAAATAAATAAAAATAATGTAAAAATCATATTTTTGGATTAATTTATATGATGACGTATGGAATTAACAAGCTTGAAAGTTAAAACTTAAAAATATACCACATACGTACTTAAATTAGTTTATTAATCTCATTAAATTGTTAAAAAAAAATAATTAACTAGAACCATGTTCCTGCATCCATGTGTTGTATTTTAAGGTATCATGATATGAAACTGTTTTTTTAACTCGTTTAATAGAATTTATGAAATCCGTTTGAGTTACAGGTGGGTCTAAATCCGTTAAAGAAATTTTCTTTATTTCGTCTTTAGTCATACCAGAAATTCTATTTCTAATGTAGGACATACAAGCATCTCTGATATTTAAATTAA
The DNA here is from genome assembly GCA_918559645.1 of Ceratonova shasta. Taxonomy (NCBI): domain Eukaryota; kingdom Metazoa; phylum Cnidaria; class Myxozoa; order Bivalvulida; family Ceratomyxidae; genus Ceratonova; species Ceratonova shasta. The sequence goes on along the minus strand of CAKKLC010002511.1, from coordinate 142,508 downwards.
AAAGTTACCTACAAACATCTGTAATATCAGAACAACTATATCCAATTAACATATTAGACAAATCATTAAAGTTTACATCCTGATCTAACTTCATTTCTTTTGCATTAATTTTTAAAAGTTGAATAATTGCTTCTTCTAAACTATGAAATTTTATTACGGTCAGGTAAAGGAATATAAATTCTTTTCTCCAATCTTCGCTTAAATGCTTCATCAATGTCCCAAGGGAAGTTGGTGGCTGCTAAAATTACAACAAAGTTTTTTATCTTAGTTTCATTTTTGAAAAATTCATCATTATGAGACATTATTCCATCAATTTGAACAAGGAGTTCAGATTTTACCCTTCTACTAGATTCATGCTCATCTTGAGAGGATCTTTTAGAACATATAGAATCAATTTCATCAAAAAACACAACACTAGGCGAATAAAATCTTGCCATTTCAAATAAAATTCTAACAATTTTTTCTGGATCGCCCCTATATTTTGATGCTAGACTAGATGATGAAATATTAAAGAATGTTGATTCACATTCTGTAGCAACTGCTTTAGCAAGGAGGGTTTTACCAGTTCCAGGAGGACCAACTAATAACATACCCTAAAATATTTTATTTATACTTTCCACGGCTTCCTTATTCCTTTGAATATATCTGGTTTTAAGATTGGTAATAAAATTGCTTCAGTTAAAAGTGATTTGGCTGCTTTAAGGTTAGCTATTTGATCCCTAAGTAAAATAAAGAATTTTAAGGATTTGATATTATGAATAATATGATAACTTTCTAAATATCTAATTGAAGTCTATTATCAAACAAAAAAATATAAAAATTTTATAAAAATATGATTTATGTATATATTAAAAAATAAAAATGTATTTTCTGAAAAATTCAAAAAATATTTTTTTTAATGAAATTAATATGTAATAATACATTCAATTACAATGATAATTATTGATAGAAATAAATTTATAAAAAATTATTACCATTTAACATTTGGTTTTGAAATTAAAATATCATTTTCTAACATATTAACAAGTTGTTGATCTATTTGATTGGTAGCCTTATATCTAATTTAATTTTATCAAAAAAACTTTTTTTCAGATGACTTTGGTTTTGAAATAGATTTATTTGCAAAATTCGAACGAAAAGGAGGATCAGTCCTTCTTTTTGGGATCACTCTGTTTCGAGTTAAATGTTTAGAATCTGTTATATTATTGAATAATTTATTTAACTTTTTTAAGTTTTCGTATTCATCCTTGATAAGATTTAACATGCTATTAATAAGTTCTTCTTCTTGCTTGTTCTTTTGTATGTTTTTGGTATTTTGAAGTTTTTTAATCAAACCATAATAACAAGATAAAGATAACTCATACTCTCCTTCATAAATATATGAATGTATTAAATTAATAATATTACAAATTTCTTTTAAAAATGTAATCATAAAATAAATTTTTTTGGATACGAAAAAATTAAATACTCGAGGAAATCCGATCTTTATATTACTATATAAAATGATAATTGATTTAAAAAAATTAGGAAAGGTTTTAAAACATAATGTAATAATATTAAATTATATCCTTTGAGATAATGTTTAATATTCTTCATAATCGTATTGATCTAAAGAATAATTGTTAAAAGTAAAATTAATATCATTTATAAAAATTGAAAAGTAAAAGTTTTGTAACTAATTTTAAAAATTTTCAAAATAAATATAAAAATATTTCAAAAATATACGTATGCAAGTAATTGTGTTAGTTAATTACTCTCAAAGCGCATGCATTCCATAATGTAAAAGAAAATTTTGTAGGAAAATTATTATTACTAAATATAAAAATCTAAACTAAATTTTGTCCACTTAAATAATATTTTAAAATTAATTGCGTTAACCAATTGACTAATTTTATAGTACATGTATGGCTAAAGTACAGAATAAGGGCCCCAATCGGGAAC